>KL814996.1:0-24698 GCA_000611955.2 Stegodyphus mimosarum
ATAGCGTATTATCCGCTCACTGTTCCAGTTCAGGACTGAAAATTTGAGGATAAGAACCCTATCGCAGAATTTACTATGTCTGCAAAGAGCATACACAGAGCACTCAGTCCTGATAAGCTGAGATTTATATTTTCTCTTCAAAGCAGTCACCGCAGAAAATCTGGTTTCACAAAGGTAGGATGTTGGAAATGGTAATAGTATATGAAATGCTTTTGTTTTCAGTGCAGAAAAATTCATCATTCATCCCTGCCCAAAATTCAAAGAGTGATTTATAACTAAATTGCCTTTTGATTTCCCCACTAGACGTGAAACCTGTGAAGATTTCTTCTTCGGCAATTGAGAGTCCTTCTAGAGTATTCTGAAACGGATAAAATCGTTTAAGTTTATTAGATTGCATACTATCTGCTGCCAATAATTTTGAGCAAATAACACACAGGTGCCTTTCTTCTTCATTTAATTTAATTCTTGTAAACCCAGAATTTAAGCATCATTGAAAACATTTTCTTGATTTAATTTTCAGAACCACTCTTCTGTATACTTGCTGATGTTTTATTATCGTCTAATGTTCACTTACGACTTAAAATTTATCTATGATTCTGTTTAAATCTACTCCCGTAAATATTTAATACCGTGAATTGCAATTAACGCGCAAGTTACAAAATGCACATTCAAGATAGATTCAGTAGCGATAGAAGGATCCACTCGACCGAGACTGACTGGAATAGAACGAGATACAGTATTTATACACGTTTTGCGAAGACCTTTGATAGGTTGCCCAGACGTCCACGAGAATGCCACATATGACGGACATAAGATAAGAAACAACAGAAGTTAGGTTAGGTTATTCAATTATGGCAAAGCACACGAGGGCTATCTGCCTAAAGGGAGGGATGCCTTCGTGGAGGACTTTCTAAGGGAAACTGGCTCGTATACACGTTACACATGGGGAAAACCACGAAAACGCCCATGCAGCCAGCCCGTTCGCGGGATTCGAGCCTCGGACCGAACTACCAGTGTTCAGCGGCTTTACCGCTCGGCCGCTGGTGGGCTACCGGAAACAACAGAGACCAGAACAATTTTTCTAATGACATTTGTACTTTTAGAAATGGGGTATTAAGGAAATAAATATTTAATTTAATTAAAAATTATTTTGCAGTCTGTCACATTACTTATCCTATTACTTAAAAGTAACCTACTTAAAATATCTATTACTTAAAAATAACATATACTTTATAATTAAAATCGAATTGTAGCTTTAGCTTCACATGCATTATTATTGCATTTAATACATTGTTATTGATGGGTGGCGCGATGAAAATTATGATTGAAAACTAGGTCGCAAATATTGAAAGTTTGAGAAGCACTGCATTATTCCGTAAAACGTAACATTAACACATAAAATCACATACTGGCTAAATAAAATCCGTACATTCGGTTAGGTTTTAAAAACTCGCACCAAAGAAAGGAAGGAATCTAAAAGCGGTCTTTGCAAATGTTGCCGCAATGAATCTGTAATCTTTATCTTTCGCACATTCTGACATATAGGCCATTCTCAGGGTTTGCAGTTCGGTAGAGTGTAAGATATTTAATTTATTTTGAAAATTTAATCAATCTGTTCTTGATTAACAAACTAAACAATTTATAAGTAACAAAAGTAGTTCTTAGTAATTTTAAATTTTGTTTTGCTTGTACTGTTAATGAAATTAAAATCTATTTGATTTATAATATATACAACTGATTACATTTACGAAAATTGTAGCGAATGTAATAATAGAGATGCAAATGCAAATGATGATTCAAGTTTAAAATTATCAGCTGCATTAAAAAATTATCAAGTATTGCCTTGATTGTAACTGCGGGGCTTTAATTAGCTAAGAACAGTAGTTTCACGCTAACAAAAAGCTTTGATTCTGTCTGATTGAACTTCTGGTTGATTTCAACAGTCATTTTCAGAGGCTGTGTTGAATTACTTTCGACGACTGCCCCGAATAGAAGTAACTGTTTAACAGTAATAGTCCGACTCGGATTCGGATTTCCTCGAACCGGGATTACTTAACTGTTTTCGTAGTTTTCAGCCATGTGCAATGCAAACATTAGACTTTTTCCTCTACAACGACTTCAAAAAGATATTATTCTGTTAAGCAAATAGCCTCCATTGCTATGCTAAATTCATTTAAAAAAACAAGGTTTAACGTCTGGTTTTGGCAGCACAATGCTTGATTTATACCGCGTGTTTAGAACAAAATTTACGGAACTGGTTCTTGTTTTGAAAGGATTTTATTTCGATAATGCTCAAGAATTGCCTGCTTCGAGATGGAATAACGTTATAACGGCCGCCTAACCGGTACAGTAGTTAGCGTCGTTGACAGCCGAGCCGAAGGGCCCGGGTTCGAACCCCAGAGAAGGCATGGATGTTTGTAAATGTATAGTATCGGTGCGCCATGGAGGCACTCTAAATAATCAGCGAGCCAAAAGCCTCTCGTGTGGTTTGGTGGAAAGAGAGAGGGATGGGAGACCCTCGGCCCCGTCCCCCGGGGTGCTCTCCATCAAAATTGGGGCAGAACTGAGCCAAATCGCACTGTCACCTGTAAGGTGCTGAAGGCTGTTGCCAACGACAGGTTTAATCTTGCGCTCCTTGCTACGAGGAATTTCGTGGCCTTGGGCTAACTATACGCCACACAAGTAAGCATAAGCAACAACAATAACATACTTCTTCCCAACATTAACCGTGAAGGAGTTCTCCCCAGAGTTGGGTAAATTTTAAAATGTTTCAGGTAAAATGAGTAGCTACGAACATATGGGATAACAGAATGAGATGGAGAATTGTCAAAGAGGTAGGCCAATTACAAGCACATGTGGCGACACAGCTCAGAATAACGCTCAGTGCCTTCAACAGTTTGCGGAAAATAGATTCAGGTCACTGAATGTATATGGAGAGGACCTGGGCTATTTCGACCAAGCTCCATAACGGCGAATGATGTCGTTATTTGTCCTTTTCAGCGCGGCTACAGTTGATGCAGCTTCACAGCTTTCATGTGAGTTGTATACTGCAACTGGCTACAGTTTCTACATGAGGCTTGATGAGATAGGGCTTTAAGATAGAAGGCTTCATGCTAGAAAACCCGCTGTTTGCGTCCCGCTCGCAACAGCATACAAGAAAAAGCGATAGAGATGAGATCTTAGAGCCCTATGTTTGACATGTTAAGGGCGCAATTGGCTCTGGTTTCCTGTTGATGGACGAAAATATCCCTCCCTATAGAGCTCAGCTGGTTGAAGATTAACTGAAAAATGAGATTATTTGACGCATGGATTGGCCACCGAGTTCTTTTGACTTAGGAGGGCAATTTCATTTCGCCATCCCTCTCCGAAAATGATCCCGGATTTTAAAACTGCCTTTATGAAGAAGTGGTATCGACTGCCTCAAGGACTCCTCAATTGCTTTGTGTCCAGTATGACATTAAGCTTCACTACCTGCCTGGCTGTGAGAAAGGATCGTACCTCTTATTGTTTTCAGTTCGATCTCACAACTTTGGATTTTAGACACCCTTGAACTATGAACTTTACTGATTATTATGTTTACATAAAATGACTTTTGAATGGTATAGCTTTTTCTCAGTTATAAACGTATATTCATACCAAATTTTATTAAAATCAGTATCAGGCCATTAGCTTTACAGAAATTCATTATAATGCGCAAATTCTCTTACTTTTTCACAAGAGGGTATAACTTTTGCAAGTTAAAATGTTGAAGTTTTGATTGAGATTTTAATTCTAATTTGGATAGAAACTAACTATAAATTATAGTTTAAATCCGCGGTTCTCAGCGTTTTGACAAGCGCCAACCACAGTTCACTACATAAGCATTTTTTTAATTCAAATTTTGAATCACAGAGGACAATTTGAATTTCTGATCGAAGTTGAAAAAGACGATTTAAAACTTTGGATAACTACCTTACTTCGGAAAGTAACAAAAGCGTTTCATGTTCACTGCCCATCTCTTGGCATAAAATCGTAAATATTCTTGAATTTAAAGCTCGGTTTTAAAAAATCAACAATTTTCATAGCTTAATTCAAAACGATTTTCAGGTTTTGGGGATTGTTTCTCTACTAAAGTTTCACGAAGAATGGAGAAGTGAGCAAATTTAGTTTCAGTTATGACTTTTCTTATCTAACACCGGAATGTTTCCCTGTTAAAGCTAGAGCTCCGTCATTGCATACAGCAATGCACTAATTCCAAGGAAAATCATTCTCAGACATAAAATTGTCAATTACTTTGAAAATTTCATTTGCATTTGTTCTGTTATGAAGATTTACAAAATAGTAGCTCTTCGGCAATTCGTTTATCTTCTTCAAAACGTATGTAAACTAATAATTGAACAATGTTCTTTATATCTGTACTTTCATCCAACTGCAATGCAAAATGCTCACTGTGTTTTATTTTTGAATAATTGTCTTTTTTTATGGAATTTACCATTTCATGACTTGGTCGACTTACTGTATCATTTGATTACGGAAATTGTTTAGTTCACTAGCCGCGTTTTCGCTGAATAATGTTAAAACGTTATCTGGAGCTGCTGGTAATTTAAACTTTTTTCGAACAGTGTGAGCCTTCCCAGCCTTGGCAATTTTTAGGCTTATTAGGTAAACAGCTTCCAAAACGTTTTCGCTTGAAGTAACAAAACCTTTCATTACTTGTTTACTATTTTTGAACTCCAATAATTTCCTCTTAAAATATTCTTGAGATTAATCCTTTAAATTGGCATGCTTTTGAAACGACGGTTTCACAATTTAATTAAATAAATAATTCATTGCAAATAACAAATTAAGGGTAAGCGTCCATTTCATCTCCATTCCAAATAAATCCAAATGATAAATACTTTGCTTTTATTTTCTATAAACAATTTTTCATCTCTTTTCAATATTCTTAGTGCTAGTAGATTGTCCTAGATCCATCACCTGTGAATCATCAGTTTTCCGATTAGTCAGTCCTAGCCATTTTTCCATTTTGAAAATCTAGGTTTGTTTTATTATTTTTTTCACAAATATTTAAATGCATAATATATTACGAGTTATTCAAAAACAAATGACAATATCCTCACATCGCGTAAAAAACTAAGGAACACAAAGCAACAAGAAGACAAAATATCTGCTGTTAGAGACAGCAAATCGAAGCAAAAAATGATTGTAATTGAAAACAACACAACATGAGCCCGGCAACATAAAGTATAGAGATGCTAATAAATCGATCAAATCTAAAAGAATTAGTAAGCTACTATTATATTTTTATAGGAACTTATTTTTATTTTCTATTGAATACAACATCCATTTCGATTACGCCTTTTGAAAATATCATTTATGACACACTTTTGTTATGGCTACGGCTAAAAGAATATTTGTGAAAATAGAAATGAATTATTTTGCTAAAGTCTATCAGCGGCTATTGACCTTGAACAAAACTCAGATTGCATAAATTTATGAGTGTTAGAGAAAAAACTTAAACAAATAGTAGAAGTATTTAATTTTTTTTAATTTAATAGTTAAAAATACTTTGTTTCTTTGCGTACCACCTATTTTTCTCTTGCGTACTACGGGTTGAGAACCGCTGGTTTAAATTATTCATTCCATATGTATTAATATAAAAATATCGTGAAGATATTTTATTTTTCCAATAAAAAAACTTTGTTAAAATTAGTAGAATAAAAATACGACGAAATTGCAGAACTTTTTATGCAGAATGTTTTAAGTAAGCAAAAAAGGAAAAAATTTAAATTATGAAGAAAAATTTAATTTTCATATTAATATTTAGTTAAATTGATCTCATATCATTCAAAATTTCTTCAGCACACAAAAAAAGGATGATGGTATGAAAGTAAGTGTATTTATTTGTTTAATAAGTAGAATATTGTTTGCAATTTATTTTAGTTATTAAATGCTCTGATAAAAGAGAAAGAAATTTAAGAAACCTTTTAATTAAACACACAAATCAAGATTTAAGGCAAATGCATGCAACACAGATATATTTTACACTCGAATTATAATTCATGCTCTCTTACTCAACGACACAGCATAACTGACAACTCCAATATAAATACTACTCTTTCTATACCCAGAATTTTGAAACCATTCTAAAGGAAAAAAAAACATATTTGCTTTAGTAATTATGTCAGAAATCTCAAGAACTGTGTACTTATTACGTTGAGAGAGTAATCTATATTTAAATTTAGGTTAAGTTGATTGAGTAAAGTAAACCAACTCGAGGGCTGTCTGTAGGGAGGGTGCCTTCATGGAGGACTTTTTAAGGGAACTAGCTGATTTCCAGGTTACACACGGGTAAAACCATGAAAACCAACCATGGAACCAGTATGTTCGCCGGGATTAGATCTCGGATATAACGACAAGTGTTCAGCGACTTTACTGCTTGGCCGCTGTTGGGCTCTACATAAATTCAGAATGTTTCTCATGGAAAGTGAATATGTCGCTTTTCGTCAGATCATAGCTCCAAGGTATGCTTAAATCATTAGCTGTATGGGTTCCGGATTCGTGAAACATCAAAGTATTTAGATTGCCTACTACGTAACATCGCTACGAAAGAGAATAGAACATTATCCTAATTGGAATTGCATTTGTTTCTGTCATAAATGTCTATATTGTTCATAAAAATGAAAAACTTAATCACAAGATTACGGAATTATTGGTGGTGAAATGGTTATACTCTTATATTATAACTATAATAAGAGCCATTAATATAAAGCACTATAATACGTGTCAAAACAGTTTCGCAAGGAAATATAGTGAGATGAACGTGTATCTTTTGTTAAGGGAAAAACCTCAGCGGAGTCTAAGGCGATGAAAAGCTGAGGGGTGAAATAGAATTTATTGCCCCCTTGTCCCCGTTGTCCACAATTTTGTACAAACCGTTTTAAATGAAAAATAATTAATATTATTACATTCAAAATATACCTGATAAACAATACACATGTGCATCAAAAGGTGGCTGCAATTTTGCGCATATTTTACGGATAAACTACGTATGAGAACTTGTGCATAATTTTGTGTTGCTGTTATCAAAAGCTTTTGTCAATGACAGAAACTCTCACCAGAAGGGATATTAGTTTCGAAACGGCATTTTGCGTTGTTCATAATAAATGTCTGTTCCATTTTTCAAATTGTCGCCGCTAAACATTAGAGCTCTGTTTTATATTTAAAGAAATTAAGTAATGGAGAATCTGCATAAATTTATGTATGTTTCTTGCACTGTGAAAAAACGACGGTACCTACAGCCATCAGATTTTGAATAACGCAATTCTCCATTCGAACATGGGAACCTGGACGCCCAAATTTCGAATTTTTTTTATTGTCTATTTCATATTTTTATCTCCTGCACGGGAGACTGTCTATCGGAAATTCTAAAGATATGCTGCTTGTAAATATTTTGTGATATTGCTGTTGAATTGTATTTTATGTGGTTTAAGTGCGAAGAACATGACATTTAATAAATGAAGGTAGCACACAAAACGTTAAAAAAGCTTTCAGTTTTTTTAATCAATGCTTTATCACCGTCGCCTTTTTATCTCTTATAATTGTTACGTTTAGGTTTTCGAAATACAGATCAGCTTCGTAAGAAGTTAATAAATCTAACATGCTGTATATCACATGCATCACACAGCAAAACGGTCTTTACTGTTATTATCATCTTATTCTAGCTACGTTTTCTAACTAACTTTGTTCTTATGTTATGCCAAAAGAAAGACATTGTATATATTCTCTGACGCGATATTCAATTAAAAGCACTATTATTAAGTTTCTTATTTTAAATTCGCCATCAAACACATTCACGGTTCTTGTGTAGGTGGATGCATTTTCAGTAGTCAAAAGCAGTCACAGACATTTCTGTCACTGCTGGCTTCATGTGCATTTCTACTGACAATACTTCTGTGCCAAGCTCCACTCCACTGTCTTCTCCAGCACTAATAGTGACAGGGAAGCTTTGAGAAACTTTATTTCAGATTTAATGAAAATGTTGCTGAGGTACAGAATTCGAGGGTCTTATACATTTACTGCCTTATCAATAAGACGCTTTGACTCTGAATGTAGCACCAATGAGATGGCTTTCGCCTAAGTACTGGGCCTGGCAATTATGATACTAATCTGCAGTTTGGGAACAGATAGATTTTACATGCTCTCTTTGCGCAGTGCCGCTACATTCACACGCACTGAGGCTTTGTTCAGGATATGAATTAGTCATTTCAAAGGAAGAGCAGCCTATGCTGACCACTAAACCGACTGGTGGGAAAACATTATTACGTAAAAGTCACAACTTAAGTTCCTCAAACTTCAAATCTTTAAATGCATTTTGCTGTATAATGATTTTATAGATTCGTAGTTATTGAGTGGAGCCAATGATATGTTCCTTGCCCAGCTTTTACCCAGAAAATCGAAAAAACAGTCCCAAACATGAAGGGCTAGAAATGGCCTAGCGCATTACATATTTCATCTAACTTGACTCTATGCTGCCAGTTTAACATTCTAGAAACCCAAGCTAGTGGAAAATAATAATCTTAAGAACAATAGGGGAAACTGTACCTTACGAAGCAAATAAATCCAGTGAACTTTACTTTGACTCAGTTATCTTAATCTAGTACATTTGTAATGAAGAGGGATGATTTACGCTTAGCTTACTTCGGGTTTCTAAAAATCGTGATTCCACTCCTTGGTGGAGAAAAATACATGAATTAAAATATTCCTAGTGCACTTAAAAGGATTCCGTTGTAGCATAATTCTATATCCTTTCTGTTATGAGGGATACATAGACAGGAAACGGTGTAGTAAGGCGGTTCTCATTCAGCGGTGCAATTGATAAATTCACAGGCACTGGATAACATCGATAATCAGAATTGAGTGGTACCAAGGTGTGTGTGGATTGTCTACTTTTATATTCAAAAGGGAAGGAATATAAATAAACTACTTATCCTCTAAGATTGCTTCGTTTATTTTTATTAACAAAACTTTTCTTTCAGAAAATAACTGTTATTTCAGCATTAAATTACGTTTCTCGGTAAAAAAACATAGAGAAAACTATTACATATCCAAGCAAGAATTAAATTATAGAAGCTAGGGTAAGATCGATCAGCAAATTTCGAATAATTTCTCTCGCTTGTATTCCAAACTTCTCAGAGTCATCTTCGACACGTGTCCACGTGCCTTTAATAGTTCGAATAACAGACGGTTGCATTGTACGTCTGTGCAAATTTACATCGTTAATGGTTTTATGACTTCATAAATTTAGGCCAATATTCTGGAGTAAATTTTCAAGTGCTATATTTTCTCTCATAATTTCAGATTGCTATAAAAACTTTTTATTTACATTTATAACATAAGAAATAATTTTGAATGTATATTTCTCCACACTTGAGAAGATTTTCGGTAAAAAAATAAAGAAACGGACAGCTAAAACGCAGTCAGTAATTCCTTTCAGTTTTACGCTTGAGATCGCAGCTATTAAGCATGCATACCTGCAACGTTTAAGCTTACTGACCGTATAATCCCTTATTATCTATTCAAAAGTCAGTCGGGAACATCTTAACAGATTTAGATAACTGGTGTAGGGATTAAATGAGAAGACAGTCTCTCAGAACTTTAATCATCTTTATCGACACAGGGGATCTTTTTTAATGATAAAGTTTTTCTCTTTCTTCTTCTTGTTTTGTGAAACACTTTTTCACAAAAACTGTTGCTTTTTTTTTCGCTCAGATTTCAAAGTATTCTAGCATTTTCTCTCCACGTTCTTTTATAATGTAAACGAATAGTGAATAGTACATTCTCTTAGGACTCAAAGAAAAGCATAATTAATTTTTAACATTTCCCGTCTCGAAAATCAAATAGTCTCTACAGTGGCTTCCAACTAAAATGGGATTGATGATAGCTTATAATGGCCTGAATGTGGAAGATGAGGTATTGCCCGCGTTTTGTAAAGAAGGAACGAAGGAACTTTTTACTAAAGAACGAAGTAATGAGTTGTGGCATTTCTCCTAAAAATGTATTTATAGTGTATATTTACAGTATACTGGTTAGCACATTCTGCTAGCAGTGCCAGATCCACTGTTCGATTCTCTACAAATGTTTAACTCATATTATGTGTTTTGCTTTCAACAAACATAATACTACCCCAAAAATAATCTTCAGCACCTTCTGATTCCCAACAAAGCTGTTACCATTCCACGAAATATAAAACTTCAATTATTTTCCTTTTCCTTGCATTACTTACCAATGCAACTTAAGAAACAAAAAGCCACTTAAATCAATATGCACTTGTTACTAATATTTTACTATAAAATTTGTTAATTTTTTTATAGCTAGAATAATAAATAAACCACATTTAAATGTCATATGCAGTTCAAACTCCCGACGAAAGGGCTGGCTGTGGAAGGTTATGTGGTTCTTTTATCTGTATCTTAAACACGAGCCAGGTTCTCTTAGATAGGTAACTACTCCCTTAGCAGACAACTCTCCCTCGCTGTACCAAAATCCAGATAATATCACATGTTAGGTGCCTTTTTACAGTATCTTTGATATTGTTTATATACTACTATACTATCAGCTAATCTCAGTATTATTCTCTGCGTCAAAAATAAATCATAATTTGTAAACGATTTTATAAATTATCATTAGATCCATCAGTAAGTAAAATAAGATAACATGGTTTGATGAATCCCATTTTCTGTTACACCATGGTCCTGTATGACGATCACTAAACATCCTTCTGACAAAAATGCCAAAGGTTTGCAGTGAAACACAGCCAAGACAAACGCAAAGAATGTGATGCTTTGCGCAACATTTCCTTGCCAAGATCATAAACCTATCATCCTTATAAAAAAAATTAATGACTGGTTATACATTCCAAAACATCATCGCTGTTAGTCGCTCTGTGTTCAATCTTCTACTTTTTAAGAAGTGTTCCACATCTGAGAAAGCTTCTTTTACCATAACTTCACAAAGTAACAATATTTATGTCACTTTATGAAAAATGTTAGCAAATATTTCCAAGAATGTTACAAAGCATTCAATGTGCTTTTATGACGTCCCTAATTCGTCAGATATGAATCCAGTCTGAATTTGTAGTTTAAGGTGGGAAAATGGTAATGAGAGACATCACTCAACTACATAATTCACATAAATATTTTGCAGTTATCATACCAAATATCAGTAACAATGTCATTATTGGAATGTATTGTGACATATTTTCGTGGAAAGAGGAAGATTCAAATCATATTTCATTTGTGGTTTTCATGTTAGAGCCTGGGGTATAACAATGAAAATATTATACCTATCTTCTGATTAATATTATGACCTAGCAGTGATGTGAAAATGTTGAGAAAGAAGTGGCGAGATTAATGTATCAGCAGAATGAACAGCAGAATTGATTTGAAGACTTATTAGCAGGTAACTTAAGGTCCGTCTAAGAAGAAGTGGCATATATACAGTATGTGTGTGGCAACGGCTAAAAACCCAAGTACCATATGAACTCAACGTTTGTGATATTGCATAGTACACGTAAGTTTGAACAACGTCGAATTGTTGTTGCTGAATAAAACGTTTAACAGACAGATCCTTACACAATATCTGGACGCTATCCGAGGTCGAATCATTTTGAAACTGGAAAAGTGTCAAAGTGTGACTAATGAGGCCAAAGATTTCGAGATTGTAAGTAACATTGTCTCACTAGCTTGAGAACTCACTAGCTTTTAAAAGACAGGCACAGCTTTCTGCTCGCTTATTAGTCTTTTAACAGCTCAACAGCGATAAAAAACAATTAATTCCTCCAGCGGCAAGGAGAGATCGACATCAGTTGAATTTCCTGACACATGCATCGCAAAACTGGACCCCCGATATTACAATTTTCAGTGGCTATGAGATATCAGCCAAGTGGTTTATTCTCTAGTGACTAGTACTGTGTGTTCCACTGAAGCTTTCGCATCTAATACAGCGTCTTGTATAATACCAAGAGCACAATTAGGAAGCTCAGCAATGGGCTCAACTACTTTACTAATGATTACGGACATCTAAAAATTCGGAAAGAGAGGGAAACACCCAATCAACCGTACATCCTGTCAAAAGGCGTTCTTGAGGAATATCATATGGAGAGGCGTAATGCTTCACATTTTCTAAAGAGGTTTAGCTACAGTGAACGCTACATTTCCACCTGCGTCATTTCCATGATCATATGGACTATGATATCTTCACGGACGACAACGCTACATCTTATCGCACAGCAGTTGTCGCTAAAAGCTGGACAATGAAAATATTCATTGCATTAGTTGACAAACGCAATCCCTGAACCTAAATTCAACTAAGCATGGGATATTCTAGGTTGACACCTAGAAGCACGTTGATAACCGCAGAAAGGATTCTTCAGCAGCCAGCGATTGACTCTGCAAGTACATGGGCTATGATGCCTCAGCAACGCAGATGCAATAAACTCGAGTAGACTTTGTACATTGAGTATCGCAATCAAAGATGATCTTTTGTCTACTGAAAGCTATATTTTTCTTACTTGCCTCCTGTGGCATATTCTGCTGTGCTAGTGCGGTCCTGGGTTCGAAGCCCGGCGAAAGGGCTGTCTACATGAGCATTTCCATCGTTTTTACCATGCTTAAAGTGCATACGAGCCATTGTCTTTAGAGTAGATAGTAGGCTCAGCGCGCAAAATTCATTTCAATTCAAAATTCAAAGGATTCGAAAATCAAAGTTCCCGAGTTCGAAACCCCCCAAAAGCAAGTTGCCAAAAAACTTGTTTTGTGGCAGAAACTTAATTACTTATATTATTTGTTTTATTTAATATTCATTGTATTTATGTATTTTTATTAATTGAATTATGTACACTGCACCAAAAAAAATGGAACAGTTCAATATCTCCCGTTCTACTGGGCGGATTGAAGAAATTCAAATTGCGTTTTTCATGTCTCGAAAGTGCGACTTAAATTATATATTAGATTTATATATAGCAGTGTTCTAATATAGGAATTTTGGCCCAAAATAGGCCTTTCGCTGAATTGTTTTTCTATATTTCGATTCTAGGATTCACATTATGACTAAATATTAAATTTGATAAAATTTAGTGCGAAATTTATGGAGAATTTTTTCAGTTTGCGCTTCTTAATTTATAGCAACCTATTTTCTTTTCCCTTTTTTAGTCCAAAGGGGCTTTGTCCCTGAAGGACTATTGTTTTCGTTTTGCGATGTTGCTTACAATGGCTTGAATGGCCCGAAACATTAAATGTCGGTTAACGTTTCAAACTGTTGTCACCAAATATTGCAGCCCTGTATTATATTTAAAGAAATTAAATAATGAAGAATGTGCATAAATGTATGTATGTTTCTCGCATTGTGATAAAACGACGGTACCTAGAGCCATCGAAGTTTGAATGACGTAATCTTGCTTCTAATATGGGCATCTGGAAGCCAGAATTTGAAATTTGAAATTTTTTTTATTATCGATTTCATATTTTGTAAACCTGTAACGAATTTTTGATTAACAAACTCGAGGATTTCAAAGCGAGCAATGGCAACGTGTACAGAAAAAATATGATTTATCTCCAGCGCGTGAGACTGTGTATAGGAAATTCTAAAGATATTCTCAGTTTAAAATTATTTTGCGATATTGTTCTTTAACTGAATTTTATGGTTTAAGTGCGAAGAACATGATATTTAATAAATAAAGGTAACACACAAAATGTTAAAAAAAACCTTCGGACGTAATTTAAAATCTGAAACATTTCAGATTTTATTTTTTATTGTATACGAGCGGAAAAAATGTCACGTTCATTACTTTCAAATGATTTTAACAAAGTGTGTAAACCACATTTTGTGTTATTATCGCTTGTAACGAATATGCCAAATTTCAAAGCGCGCCAGTGTGTAAATTCGCATATATCTTAGGAAATTGTGAATAAAAAACTCTAATTTCTTGAAAGTGTGCCTAGAAATACATCTACTTTAAGATGATGTTAAAAATATAGGTTATAATACAAAAATATTTTCGAAAAAGTTATAAAAATTATTTAAAAATACAAATTTAAAAAATAAATTATAGAAAATGTGTGAATTATATTTGGATTAAGCCCAAATTTCGAATTCTGGAAGGAGGAAAGTAAGTTTAATAAAAAAGGGATATTAATAAATACATATCAAATTCAATTAACACTGAGGAGCTAAAATTTTGAGAGCTAATTTTTTTAAAAACTACTCGTGCGACTTTTAGAAAACTCGGTTTGGCATAATTTGAATCGTAGAATCGCAAATGAAAAAAACATTGGCATGTCATTTCAGCAAAAGTCGGATTTTGTACCAAAATGCCTATATTAGAACACTACTATATATAAATCTAATACATATTCTAAGCTGCGCTTTCGAGATATAAAAAAAGGAAGTTGAATTTCGTCAATCAATCCAGTAGAACGGGAGATATAGAACTGTCCCATTTTTTCCTTTATTTCTTTTTTTTTCGCAATACATGTAATAATTATTGAGTGATTTGTACTTACTTATTGTATTATGTATTACACATCAGCTTCTGCAGCTTTCCATGAGCTCAACGGCTTTCCCTGATTTCTTTAAATAGCTACTCACTTATCTTATAATCTGAAATATAATTAGTTAAAAAATGTTAATAATAACTATAATTATTAGATAATTCATCTAAGTTAATTTGGAATTCATTCGAAAGTATAAATTTTATCTATTAGAAGTAGGGTCCGCGAACCCAGGCACCCTGGTGTCTAACGCCGTTCCACCGAGGAGTATTCTGCTGTGCTCAGAACTCATTGCTAAATAAAGGCCCTCTGTATCTTTTGGATTACTTTCTTGGTCAGTGTTTTACTCGCTTCCCATAATTTTAGAAGTCAATAACATTATGGTTTGATTTGTATAGATTGGAAACACTGTTATGTGATTTTACATTCGAAAATGTATCCAATTATTCATTTATTACACAAATGTAAGAAGCAAACTTTTACACGATTATTAAGGCCAAGTTCGATTTCAGGGCTAAAACTTTAGATGTTAGATAATGCCTTTACTAAAATTTGAAGGCTTTAAATTTGTAGACTCTAAGTAGGAACACGTTAGGAAACATAATCTGGAATATGGAACCTTTCAATAAAGTTAAGTTGAGTTTTTGTCCCAAACTAACCTGATAATTCAAAACTAGATTAGTTTACTAAAAGGCCTGCTGTTGTCATGATACTGCAAAATGAAATTCCCCATTTCATATGTAACAAACTGTTTAAATTTATGCTTAAAAGTAATTATTAAGGTCAAAGTTCTTTATATTATATATTCAAATGTATTCTCAAAGAAAACTATATCAACTCAATTTTACGCTTCATGAAAAGTTTTTAATGCTGTAATAAAAAGAAGAATTGAAAAATTGAATAAATTTGAATTTAACTGAGGCCAGTTTTACAGAAAAGCTCAAGGAAAAAAATTACTTTGTAACATTGTGGGCTATCTATGAAATAAAACTAAAAGGAAAGTATTAAAAAGTGTTTCTAAATATGTATTTTCATAAGAATGGAATTGGAATTGCACAAAACTCCCAATTACTCTTGTTTGAATTACCCGTTTTGCTAATTATCTGTGCATCGTCTCCTGAAAGTGATCTGAAATAAAGATAAAAAATTGCTTTTGGTTGATAATTTTTGGAAATCTTTGAATTTGAATTTATCACGAAAGAAGTATAGTATTTTATTGGTGGAATTAAAATATTTCAGTGAGAAATAATTCTATAAAGTAAAACATAATTTTGAAATTTCGCTTTTGTGACATCCGGACATAAGAAACAACTTGCGAAAATCTTTTCTCATAGCCTTGAAGTTTGAGGCGTGCAAAAGATTAAAATAGATGCTCACTCATAACACGGAAAAAGAGGTAGACCTTTTCCTGATGGCATGGTATAATTTTAAAGCTAGTTAACCTTCTGAAAACAAGTTCTTTTCTCCATCTTATGTTGACAAACCAGTCGTTACTTAATCCGCTTTTGACAAGTTACACATCATAAAATAATAGTTCTCAGTAGTTTTCGGTGGAGAGCATGCTTAACTGAATACTCGTAATCTTGAGACACAAGGATTTAAATTTTGAGCTATTATTATTGGTATTAACATCATTGTTACTACCTTAAGACAGATGTATAGTCAAACTCCGCTATAGCGAACTCAATTTTATAACGAACCTCGGGATGTAACGAATGAGTGTTCGGTACCGTCTAATGTCCTATGTACTTAATGTTATTGTACACCAATACAGCCAACTTCCAAATGTATGATTAGGAAATATAACGAATTGTATGCATACTTTTGACTGATATTTTTTTGTGTGTGTTTCTCATAATTTTTTCCAGAATGTTTGCAAAATTTTAAATGGAAAATTGCTAATCTTTAAAATAATACCTGTTCAGAATGTTAAAACTTTATCCATTTTACAATAGAGGAAAATACTCATATATTGCTGTTTTTTTTTTATTTCACCAACATTTGTTTTTGTTCTAAGCAAAGGTTATGCGAAGCAGGTATAACACTTAATTCTTATAGGACAAAGGCACGCTACATACATATCTTAGGTTAATTCAGAAGTCAAAACAACAAAAATCAGCGTAATATTCTCAATATTTTCACAGGACTAGTTTCGATGGTTTTTACCGAACCATCATCTTCAGCTGCGAAACCGTTTACGATTTTTGTTGTTTTTGTTGTTTTGACTTCTGAATTAGTTTCGTTCGGCGTGTTATTGTGTCTTAATTATATCTTAGGTTATTTATGCTATCGGTACCACTGAGTCAACGAACTTGAAAGAATTCTCTGATTCCATTCAAATTCTTTGACTGACCTATGTTGGAGCTTTTAATTCTTAAGAGTTAGAGTATAGGTTTTAAGTTCAATACCAAATGATAAGTCAATATTTGGATAAACAATTCTCAATAACATGAATGTGTAAAGTTTGTGACAACATGATAAACACAATATATACTGTAAAAATAGTGTTCAAATCAATCGTAAATAGTGACCAAGAGCTCCAACAGAATAATTAAATTTAATGCGTTGTGAAATAGGTATACAGGTCCAGTGTTCTAAATTAAAGTGAAAACATTACAAGAAGTTAAAACTAAATATAGAATTTATTAAGATATTTTGAATTAATACAGAATCTTACAAGGGTGGCGGTGGAGTGGAAAAAGTAAAAACATTCATACCAGTCCAAACAGGGAATTTAACATTGTAGATACAGACGACAAACAAACTTCGGCCAACATCCCTGCGCTACACAATTTGACGTTCCAAACAGTGAATTTAACATTGTAGATATGGTTTCTTTCTTTTCTAGAAGGAGAGAAAAAAATATATATTAGTTAAGTTTGGACATTTTCGTCGCCCTCCTTAGTATCCTTCTCTCGTCTATTTCTTCCGACATCGATGTTTCTCTGATAACGCTGACGCTTTCAGCTCCGTCTCCTTCCGTCAAAATGGCTGCGTGTCAGTCTTCCGTCAGTCCTCTCTGTCGCCAGCTCCCAAGCCTTTTTACTCAAAACGTCAAGACTGCTCGATTGGCGATTGTAGATGGTAGGAAAACCGCCAACAGCCCGGCAACCCCAGGGGAAGAACACGCAGGAAGGTGCAACCCAAGGTGGTAAGAGCTCCACGACGTGGCGAAGAATCGCTGCTAGCCTCGACGAGGGGTCCCATTCCAGCATAGGAAAAGCCTGCGAGTAAGCAAAAACATCCCGCCAACCTGACCCTGCGGCAGAGTTAGTAATGTAGAAACTAGCCTCTCCGCAGGGTGCAATTTTTACTAATGTTGACAGAGGTTTCACAGACGACCGTCTAGCGGGCGAAGAAATCGAAAACAAATCAATAAATCTCTTTGGAAGGGCAACGGACTGAATTTGAAAGTTTTGAAGGGATAAGTGTTAATTATTGATTTTACAACAAATTAACTTCAATACTGATAAGTACTTAAATAAAAATATAATAATTTCACAGATAATTTTCTTGGGTTTATTCCGACACCAAACACGACCACCATAGTAAGGAAATAAAAATTACTTCAGTTAAAATACAATAATCAAGTATGAAAATTTTTATATATTCTCCACAACACCAAAACGACCACCAAAGTCAGAAAATATGGATCCCAAATTTAGCAGAAAAGGGGGCATAATAGAAAAACTTAAATTAAACTTTAAACACCAACTTGTGTAAACAAAACTTTAAAAAAATTGACCTTAAGGATCAACTTATCAAGAGATTAACATTAACAACCAAAGTTAAGAAAAATAATAAACTAAACAGAATTTAAATAGTTAACCAACCAAAAGTAAAGAAGAAAAATTAATTACACAAGCAACTTAAAATCAGCGTTAACCAAAACTGTCAAGAGAACAAATTAAATGACTACAATTACTTTTAAACAAACCAAAGAAACTTAAGTTCAACTACAAAAATTAAAACAAATTAAACTTTAAGTCTGAAGCAAAATAAGTTAAATCATTACCTTTAAAACAATTTAAATCACAACTGAAATAAGTAATACATAACACCTATTAAGCAGAACTCTGTTAAAGGCAAATGCTATGACGGAAATTTTGAAATTTTTAATATTCGTGGTCAGAAGAAGTAGTGATTAGATATTATAACTCTTGGGCTACAGAAGTGTTCCGTTTTTTAAAGAAAACAAATTTTTTATCCTTAACGGTACAGCATTAAAAATTTTGTTTCAGTATTTAAAATGATGCGGAGGTATTATCTTGTGAATAAGAGAAGGTTGCCTTCCTTAGATATGTCGCAAGTCTTAATATGCATTACTCACCTTTTCTTTGCAACCATGCATTCTTGGTAAAAAGGAATGCTTTATAACTGGGCATTGGATAAGACAGATTACTGCTCAAATTATCTTCAATTTCTGTATTTCCAGAGGGCCGAAACTTCATGTATTTATTTACCTAGTTCTCATCATTCTGTACTGGAAGAAGTTTTCGGCGTCTAAAATTCGTCCATATGCTTAGTGACAAATGTATAGCTTTCTGTATTGATGGTGAGGAGAATATTATCCAAAAAATGCAGAACGGTTTTGATGCGATGTTTTCAAAACCGTTCTGCATTTCTGAAGTCATCAAAAACGATGTTTGATGACTTCTATTCGTAGAAAAAATTCGGATTTGACTGAATCGTCTAAAAGATTCAGCATTAGGGTTTTGAAGAAGCACTGCTGAAAACGTTCTTCTTTCAAAGAAACAGCAATCAGCTATTATCTGACCAAATGCTAATTATAAATATTCTTACGAATTTCACATTTATTTGGCTATTTATTTAGAATTGTAATTAAAATTCCTTTTTATTTCCCCGTGCAACACAGACGATTTTTGAAGAGAAAGCTACATCGAAAAAAAAAATAGCAATAAAAATAAAAGAGCACGTGCTTAATAAATAAATATCTCGTAATTACCGTTGCCATCCAGAAAAATCTAGAAAAATCTTGATTGTTCTACTGATAATTAAAAAGCTTATAAAAGCCGAGGTGAAACACCTCATCTCAGTTGTTGTTGTTGCTGTTATACTTGTAGCTGTAAAAAGCAAACTGCTGTTTGTTTACTTAATGCTGTATTGATTGTAGCGATTTCGCTGTGAGATAGAATTATTTTATCTTTTTGAACTGAGTTTTTGCTAAACGTTTGAGATATTGTGATATTGTGCGAAGATCTGTGAAGAAATATTTCAGCATTTTAATTTATTTCTTGTGGAAAGAATAAATTTTTGTTAACTTTTTAACGACTTGTGCATTCAATATATAACGAACCCGTACGCACGTAACAATTTTTGGTGTCAGAAGTGGGATTTTTTGAATGCCATTAACTAGAGCAATGGAAGAACAATTAAGGCAATTTATGGCAGCCTTTGCTGCATTTAAAGATGAGATGAAAGATTCTGTTAAAGAAGAGATGAAATCCGTTAAAGAAAAGATGGAAGCTTGTCAAGAAGAGATGAAAGCTGGTCAAGAATCTGTTAAAGACGAAATGAAGGCTGTTCAAGAATCTGTAAAAGATGAAATGAAGGCTGTTCAAGAAAAGATGGAGGAATCTGTTAAGCAAGAAATGAAGGCTGTTAAGGCAGAAATGAAAGTTGGTCAAGAGGAAATAAAAAGGGAAATCACCTGCATAATAGAAAACAAATTTGAAGGTATAGAAAACAGAATTGACACGGTTGAAAACAGAGTTGGAGAAATTGAAGAAAGAGTTTCTGCCGTTCAACACCAAATCGAACAACAAATTGAGGACAAAGTTTCTGCAGTTGCGAAAGAAGTTGATACTTTAAAGAAATTCGTAGCGACGGCAGGAAGCAATTCGGATAGTTTTAAATTTCTACCCATGAGTGCTCGTCCTTCTCTGAAGCTATCGACATATGATGGGAAGACCTCCTGGCAAGTGTATAAGACACAATTTTCTATAGTTGCGGAAGCAAATGGATGGGATTCCCAAGCTAAGGCCTGTCACCTTGCGGCTTCTCTGAGAGCAGACGCAGCGGACATCCTTCAAACTCTTCCCGAAAACAAAAGGCTAGATTTCGAAGCTCTGTCCGGTGCTTTAGAGCTGCGTTTTGGAGAGAAGTGTTTAAAAGATTACAGCAGGCTGCAGTTAAAATCCCGTCAACAGAAGCCTACGGAAACACTTCAGGAGCTCGCCACGGATGTTGAAAGGCTGTCCCACCTCGCCTTTTCGGAGTGCCCGACAGAAACAAGAGAAATCCTGTCCCTGCAATACTTCATCGACGGCATCCGGGATCCTGAAATACAGCAAGCACTGCGAATGGCTGATGTGAAGGACTTAAAAAGTGCTCTGGTGTACGCCATGAAATTCGAGGCAGCACAGCAAGCCACTCGTAGAGACCGCCACCCAATCAGAGCTGCTCACATACAAGAAGCAGTGGATTCAATGAGTGCTCGCCTCGACGATTTAACCAGAAAGGTGAATGCTTTGACACGGAATGCTGGTGACAAGAAACTATTCGTTAAGTGCTGGAACTGCGGTGCTGAAGGACACATTCGAAGAAACTGCAGAACATCCCAGGGCACGGATGTTAAGACTGCGCCTATCAAGAAGGAGGGAAACTAATTCGTGGCCATCTCGCGGGGCGGAGGTTGCCAGATAATGAAAAGCCCCAGTTTAAAGCGCTTCAGATTTCTGCAGTGAGTGGCGGCAATAACGGAATTTTCATCATGGGACAAATCAATGGAATTCCTTGTAACATGACGATCGACACGGGAGCCAATGTTACCATCATTCGAAAAGATTAGCTCAACAACTCGAAGGTAAACTTATCTGGACGCTGCCCTGAGTTACCCTCCAGACGGTGTCCGGCGAGAAGATCAATACAGAAGGGAAATTAAACGTTAACATCACCTTTGGAAGTGCCGCTTATCATCACACGGCATATGTAGCAGAAATTACAGACCCTTGCATACTCGGATTGGACTTTTTAAGGAAATACAATTTTTCCTTGGACTTTAAAAATAACGAACTGCATTCTGCGTCGGAGGACATAACTTATCAGGACTGAGTGTTCTGTGCATACTCTTTTCAAACATGGTGAATTAATTACAAGGGTTCTTCTTCTCAAGTCCTGAACTGGAACAGTGAGCTGATAAAATGTTAGCTTTGTTCTGATGTAGGTGCTGTGCTGAAAAATGACTGCACTTGAAAGGGATTTGAAATCCTCTTTTATTAAATCACTATTATTTAAACACTTCCCAAATCGGGAGGGATACAGAAGTAGAAGACCACACTTGGGTCGAACTTAACAAACAAATAAATTTAAATAAATACCTAAATAGAAATTAAATTAAACTTTGCTTCGCAGAGCAAATCGCGGAGTTTGGCCTCTACCTAAAAGAGTGCGTAGCAAGATATACTAGTACTAGCGCACTTCGAATTTCTTCAATATGCAATCACGTAGCAAGCACTATGGCTTATAAATTTTAACTGCTAGCTGGTCAGGCGAACGTCGAGCAGACTGACCGTGATCTGAGACTAAAGCTCTCTCACCCTGAGAGCCTGGATACCTGGATAACTGCTATACCGGGCTACTGCCTAGGCAGCGATGCCGGTTCTTGAAATAAAGCTCTAGGGCCATGACATAATAGAATCCGGACGTCGGTGAATCTCGGAAGAGAAAATGGAGGCAGAAGAAGAAAGAAAAGGAGGCCTAGGACATCGCCGGAGAAAAACGGCAAGACCAGATCTGCGGAGCAAGCAATTCATCTGACATTGTAAAGAAGGCAAAAATTGAAATGAAAATCTTGACAACATACGAATTACAAGGCAATATCTCTTACAAGGCCAACTCTTACAAGGCAATATCTGTTTGTAAAAAATTTTTCTTACAGAAGCAATTTTCTTGAACAACAGTCTTCAACATTTTTCTTAGCAAGTCTTATTCTTCCAACAAGTCTTACTTCTTACAAGTTCAAAAGGTGCTACAAATTTCCAATAATTGATATGTACTAAGATATAATTACAAAGGTACAAGGAAAAATTAAAACAACTATATACAAATGTGAAAGAAAGTTAACACCCTGAGAGGTTTCTACCTCTGGTTTAAATAGTACTTGGCTGTACTTCAAAATTAGCATAAGCTGAAAACGCGCGCTTCTTCTAACGGGAAGTTGAAACAGAGAGAAGATAGAAAGATTTAAATTAAAATAAAACTTGGTTAGTTTAACTAAAACCTTACATACTTCCCGCCAGAATTGCGATAGTTAAACTACTGTGGTCCAAACGGACCATGTTGAAACTCGCAATTCTAAATAAATAGTCGAAATTTCACTGTTCTAAACTTAGGCCAACTCTTACAAGGCAATATCTGTTTGTGAAAATTTTTTCTTACGGAAGCAATTTTCTTGAACAACAGTCTTCAACATTTTTCTTAACAAGTCTTATTCTTCCAACAAGTCTTACTCCTTCCAGCAAAATCTGGAAGGAAAATAATTTTAGTACAACATAATAGCAGAAAATTTCTAGGTACAATTCCTTATTTTTACCTGTGTAAATTCGCACACACACACATTATCATTCAAGCACAATTAAATTCTTCCCCCAATGCTCTCTCACCGGTGTTGGATGCAAAGCAAACCACCATTGCGGGTTTTCTGTGTTCGGGAGTGTTCAACTCTTCCACCTACGATCGACTAACATTAGTTAGAACTTGACATACGAGACCTGAAAAGACGCCCTATAACCAGCTAAACCTAAGGTTCTCACTAGCTTTATGTCTAACACTTTAAGTGTATTTCGTGGAGAGCCTAATTAACACTTGCATTCTAGAATTACTCAATCTTTAACTTTTCATGCATACAATTCGCAGTTTGCACACAACACTCACATTGATATTGCACTTAACGTGCATTGCTAGCATAATATTATTATTTGTTACATTTCATAACACATTAACAATTTCATAGCAGTCATGAAATACAAATATAGGTTAAATTTCTAAGCTTACAGCAAGTGCTTCCTATTCCTTTCTCAAGGTACTTTCTTGAAATATCACTTCACATTTAATTAATAGTCCATAGACTAAATCGTGTTCTTCAATTTTCCGATTTTTCATTCTAGACATTTTACAAGTCTTTCGACAAAGCGTCATACAAAATCATTTAGTTAACATTTTTCTTTTCAGCAATTCATTGCTTTTAAAAAATTAAACTATTTACAAACATTAAGTAATTTACTCTACAAACATTAAGTAATTTTAAGTCTTTAAAAATTACAAATTCTTTTTAACAAAAACATTTTACTTTCAAGATGAGAACTTATCGCCCACTTGGCGTAAAACTCAACCTCGCTTGAGGTAAAATCGACCCTGCAACTTGCAGTACACTCAAAAATTAACTAAACTTTTGAATACGAAATTCTACTTATCTTATTGTGATCATCCATCCTTTTCTTGGCCCAATCTTTGAAAGTTGAGTAAGTTGTAGCTTGGTTCAGTCTCCTCGTCTTTGGTTGTTGTTCTTTGGGAGCTTGTTCATCTCTTTTACTTTTGAAATTCCGTTGTTGTATCCTCGGAAATTTCCCTTGAAGAGAAGGTTCCTCCGCTGGACGTTTGGTGGACTAGGCCATTCTTCGTTGCTGGTCCTGGTTCCTGCTGTATTCGGGACGTTGATTCTCAAGCTGCAATCGACGTTTCTTGCTTCTCAGGCACCTGTCCGATGATTCCACAGTTCTTTTGGATACCTTGGGCTTTCCTTGCCCATTCTGCTTTCTTCTCTTGGCATGCTCATAGGTCCGTTCGTAGATCTGGTCACCTGCATCGTGAGACTTTCTTTTGAAACCACATTTTTGGTTCTTATTTCTACTTTGTTAAGGGGGAACTTTCTTTTTCTGACTTTTCGATGCCGTTGTAGCTATCTGTTGCGATTATAGAAAGGCTTTAGCTGATCGACATTTGCTTTGAGTGTTTGTCCATCATTTCTTTTTAATATAACCACTGCCCCTGTAATTTTTTCAATTATAAAAGGGCCTTCAAAACGCGGAAAGAACTTCCCCACCTTTTCTTCTGGGGCATTTCACAAGTTATGTTTAATTTTTAGTAGTTCATCTCCCACATTGTACTTGACCTCTCTTCTTTTTTGGTCATAATATAATTTTTGTTTCC
>KK115351.1:0-48918 GCA_000611955.2 Stegodyphus mimosarum
GCAAAGGCGGGGGAGAACATACTATTTTCCTGCAGGCAAGTTGGAAAAAAACCTGCTCTGGAAGGTTTTTATTTATTAAACCTGCTCTGGAAGGTTATCGAAATATGTAAAAACATCGGTCTGCTCTGACCCTTACTCAGCTGCAGCCAGCTCAACAGCTTACCCTTAAAACCTCCCTCAAGAGAACTCGCGATAACCCTGTCGGATAAATTAGAATTTGGCATGTTTCCAAAGTTCCGATTGGCGATAATATTTGGCGAGATTTTAGAGTTCCTTTTTTTCCGTTCCTTATTTTCCTAGTGACATTTTTTCCTTTCCTTATTTTCCGGGGACATTTTTTCCGTTTCCCTTTTTTCCGGGTGACATTTTTTCCGCACACCGATGAAATGGATTGAATTGGATTATTAAATTACGGCAAAGCAGGGCTGTCTGCCTAAAAAGAGGTATGCCTTCGTGAAGAACTTTCTAAGGGAAACCAGCTCGTATGCACGTTACACATGAAAAAAACCCACGAAAACGCCTATGCAACCAGCCCGTTCGTCGGGATACAAACCCTGGAGCGAACTACCAGTGTTTAGCAACTTTGTCGCTCGGCCGTTTGGGGGCCCTTATGAAATGGAAGGCGATAACTTTATTTAAAATGAATGTCAGAAATACCAAGATGTTTCGAAAAGTTGGATGCTTTTTAATACACTTGTAGAATGCCTGAAGAAAAAGAGGAAGCCATTAAGAAGAAAAAATTAATTTTTGCATAAAATTTAGTATTTTTTAAATTTAAAACTTTTTTAATCTTATGATATTTTATTCTTGCGATTTCAAAAATAAAATATTTGACTAAAATATAAATAACATTTTAAGAAACTAAATGTAGGATGATAAAATTGTGTAAAGCAATGGACACAATGACAATACTGTTTAAAGCAATGTATGAATGACCTAAGTTAAAATGTTGGTTATATTTCTTTATATCTTTATTTTTATTTCGCCTGCTTCACCTCAGCGGGCATTATAGGTCAGTCAGGTTATCCTGATCTTCGCACCTGCAGCCTGAGTCGGTTATATATCTCTCTTATTTATATATCGTTTCTTAACGGCCCATTGAAAGGCGTGTCAACTGTGCTTTACTGCATTTTCTCTTTTAATATATGCAGTTTTCAAATGCATCGTAGTCTGGGTCACAAAGTATGCTTTCGAAAGAAACGCAGTTCAAATAAATAAAATCAAATTCTGGAAAATGCTTTATATTAATAAATATACTTAAAATTCACAGTACGAATGAATAAACAGAAAATTTTAAAACAATTACCTGAATAGACAATGCAGCGCAAACAGTTAAAATAAAATTCTGAAAATTTAAAAATGACCTAAAATAATAACTATGACTAAAAATATAGTATAAAGAAAACTATTTTTAAAAAATTAACGGCGGACCTTTTATTTATACTACGCAGTTCGAATGACTAAATAGAAAAATTTAAAACATTTCTTTGAAAGAAATCATACAACTTAAACAATTAAAATGAAATTCGAAAAAGAAATAAAATTCCCTAAAATAACAACAAATATAACTATAAATATAATATAAAGAAAATTATTTGGAAATAAGGAACGATTGTGACTTTTTTTCCTCTCACGTTCATGTAAAAAGGGAAAGAAAAATAGGTTGCCATATAATTAAGAAGTTAGCCAAATGAACTATTCTTGGCGCAAACTTTAAAATTTTGAATTTCTCCGTAATTTTCGCAACAAAATTTACAAAATTTAATATCTAGGTATAATTTGAGTCGTAGAATCGAAATATGTGAAAACATCGGTATGTTATTTCAGAAAAAGTCCGATTTTGTGTCACAATATCTATGTTAGAACATTGCTATATATAAATCTAATATATATCGTAAGTCGCACTTGAGACATCGCAATTTGAATCGGCCCAGTAGAACGGGAGATATAGAACTGTCTCTTTGTTTTTTCGCAGTGTACGTATGTGTGTATTAGATTTCCTAATGACGCATTCACGAAGCTTTGGTACTTTTTAAATCGTTCTAGGTTTGAAGCTACTCCCTTTTTTTTTAATTTCGTGTGAACCGTAAAATTATGCAATAAAATGCAGAGAGAGAAAATAATCAAATCAAAATTAATGGAACATAAAAATGTATGCAGAGCAATGTGTACGCAAAGCAAATTAAAGAGAGGAAAAGAGGGTAAAAATGCAATGAAAAATACATGCATTTTTCAGTAGATTTTATAAAATAAAGTTGTGTGAGTGTAGTTATTAGAAGTAATGATAACGTTCTGTGAATAATGCATAAAAATTGCATTTACTACACAACAACAAATGCCTGTTAAAAAAACACCAACTAGCATATGCGTACATTATAGATTTATTAACACGAACTTAAAATCTTAACAAATTCCCCTCCCTTTTCTAAAATTATTGTTTCATTACATTAATTATCTCGCGTAAGGATTGCAACCAAAATTCTATGGAAATCACTTTCCATTAACATCCTTCGGATTCACTTCTGGAATTCAAAATTGTGAATTCCTTTTGAGAGCCCCTCCATCGAAAATGTGAGAGCTAGCTGTCTAGCTCTAAATCAAAATACGAAATTCACTCGTATCAGCAATGGCAAAATCGTCTGTTCTCGAAGTGATAAGTACCCGTGGGTCCAATGCCGCAGTTTAGTCAGACCGAGAGATTTAGCTGAGGCCATGGTATTCGGCGAGGTTTATTTTAGCTCGTTCATTACAGTAGATAATTAGTAATGTATGGTATGGCGGTTTGTACGTGAGAAATCCCAGGTAGATCGTTAAAGTTTGTTTTAGCGAGCGTGTAATTTTATTGATAGTTTTGCAGATGCTTAGTTGGAGGCACTCTTGCTTTGAAAGGGAGTAATTGCAATGAGGAGTGGAGTAATTATTTTCGGAATTTTGAGGAAAGATTGCTGGCTACTTTATCAAATGAATGAAACTTTGTGTAACACGTAACGTGAAGTTTCCTAAAAAGCTTCAATTTTGTAGTAGAAGCTATTTAAATTAAATTAATTTTTAGCCCAAGATTTTCACTTTTATATTTCAAGAAAGATTCAGTCTTTGTTGTTCAATAAAATATTTTAAGGAAGTTTGAAAATCAGATAAAAAGTCTTTTAGTTCAACTAATTGCTGCGATTTCTAATAAGGAAATATCTGAAATAATTTCTAAATATCTGAAAAAATAAACTTATCAACATTATTACGTTATACAGCGATGCATGAAACTAATCATTGAAAGTTACTCAACTAATAAATAGTTATTGACGCACTTAACTCGCTATAAGCAATTATACTACTAGAACTCTATCGATGCTAATTAAATATAATTCCGATACAGCTCCAGTTAAAAGCACTGCTCTATATTAAATGCCTAATATAGCAATATGCTTTCCAGAAGTTTTATTTATACAACTGTAAAATAGTTTCTGGAATGTGTGTTTCATCTTCGTACTCAGTATCCAGTCAGTGCTGCTTTTGTTCTGACATCTTTAACACGGAAAATGTGATTAAAGATTTCCCTTTCGAATGAAATTTTAATTAAAAACACATAGCTCACAAACTAATTATTTTACCCGTTACGTTAATTAACAGCTAAATGAAAGCCATCAAACCATTTCGCCGTGCTGTGTGACCCAAACAATGATCTTCTGGCATTTATAAGTTAGAGTGGAAGTTGAAGTTATCAATAAACTGTTATTTTACAAATTAATCTTGAATTTGCAAACTAAACGTTCATTTATAATCATGACTACTGAAGCAAATAGTTGAAAGCAGTTATCTATATGCAATTCATTTTGTTAGTGTATCGATAGTAACAGTTTGACAAAGACAATTATCAGGCACAACTTAATTTCAGCAAGAGAATCTGTCGATAGAGGACGCAGAAACTCTAAAAAAGTGCTGATAAATTATTCCTTCCTTCAGCAAAATTCTTCTTTGTGGCAATCGGAAACGTGTATTTTTCCTTTCAATACCTAGTAGTATTAAGGATTCTAAATAAGCTTAGAAATGATATATTTTTTCAGTGTCTAATAATGAACAAACATTTAAATTCATAAAAATATATGTTGTTGCGTGCGTACGGGTTAGCAATAGACAATTGAATTCACAAGTCCGATAAAAAAATAATAAAATTTATTCTTATCACAAGAAATAAAACATAATTCTGAAATTTTTCCTCACAAATATTCGTAGAATATCACAATATCACACAGTAGTTATGTTCTAAACTACTAAAACCATAAATAGAACACATTTCAAAGCGCAGAGAAAGCTAATCCGATCTCACCGCGAATTCGCTACAGTCAAGAACAACAAATAAATAAACAACTGAACTGAGATGTTTTTCTCCTGCTTTTAGAAGCTTTTTTATGATGCACAAGAACATTCTGGTAATTTTTATTTCTCGAGGTTTCTGGAAAGCAAAAAAGTAGAGTTTCAGGTACAGATAACACACAATTACATTTATTCAAATTAAATATAAATTACAGAGGTAAACTTTTATTAAATGCGCGTGCTCCTGTATTTTAACGTTTTCGGCGCTCTCTTAAAACTCGTCACGCGCTGCAATACACGGGGAAACAAAACAATTTTAATTACAATTCTATCAAAAATAGCTAAATACAAAATACGTAACAATATAATAATTATTAACTATAATATAATCATAATAATTACTTGTTATCATGAAATTATTATAATCAATTGTAATAATATATTTAGAATTAATTTTACTAATAATATGACAAAAATATAGAATAAAATAACATTTAAGTAATTATAATCAAAATTGTTATACAATAATTATTTAGCTCAGTTTATCCTAAAAAAACTATATATAACAAAACTGTATTACACTTTTAAAAAAACCCACGTATTTTCCCCAATATATAAATTAATTAATATACTCACAAAATTAAACACAATGCAATAAAAGAGTTAATTACAAGTCATATTTTAGGTGTGTTTGCTTATATGTAATTTTTGCCTTAATTTTATGCTCTTTGAACAGGGAAA
The DNA here is from genome assembly GCA_000611955.2 of Stegodyphus mimosarum. NCBI lineage: Eukaryota > Metazoa > Arthropoda > Arachnida > Araneae > Eresidae > Stegodyphus > Stegodyphus mimosarum. Next base: position 5,050 of record KK115351.1, read on the forward strand.
AATACGAACGAAAGAAATCCCTACTACACCATTCATGTCCATTTTCCCTATTTCATGAAGAAATCGCTACGAATGACGCATGCATGTTTTCCATCGTGGTCGCGTGTCCAGCGGTCAGACTATACTAAAAAATGAACTTGTTTATTATTTGCACTGTTCATGCTGATCAGGCACAAATGCAAAACAGCAAAAATACTTATTGCTTTATTTCTTACTGATTGTGGAACACACAGTATGCAGCGGTAATTCAAAAACTATTCGGTGTTGTTGTATAGGACATTGAGGGCACATAAGTGCAGATTAAAATGAATTTAGATTTGCTAGTACATGAGAAATAAGATAGAAGAAAATTAATTTATGCTATTCGTTTCAAAGTATTTATTATGTGTTATATAAAAAAACCTGTCTTTAATTTAAAACCAATTAAATTATATGTTATTTATTTTCCAATAAAGTAATTTTTTTAATAAAAAGAATAAAGGGATAAGCATATGATTTTACCAATGGCCATCCAGCTTTGTGTAAAAACTGGTTTAACACATGGAACTGGTTTTGCATAAAAAACTAGTTTTACGCATAGCCAGTTATACCAAGCAAAATATAATCCGAAATTTCTTAATGCGGGCCTTTCTATTTGTTAGAGCAACTAACTAGATTTTCTTTACAAACTATCAACCGGAATTGATACTTAACACGTTGCTATTTAAAAGATGGAACTGGCGGAAGGTCATGCGTTGGCCACAATATAACATCTGTTCACGTCCAGGTGTTTTTTTAAGATAACGAAGCAAGCAAAGTTCTATTTCAAGCTGATATTTTGAAAATTTTGCATCTAAACTTTCAACCATATTTCAGTAAATCAAATTTTCATTAAAATTATTATTTCAAGTTAATGTTTCTTTGCACAGGAGAAATAAATTTTCTTTAATGTTCACTGCGGGGGGAAGACACTTTTATATTTTATATCTCCCGTTCTACTGGACCGATTGTCGAAATTTAACTTGTGTTTTCCATATCCCGAAAGCGTGACGTAGGATATATATTAGATTTACATGCAGTATTATTTAGCATTATTTTAACATAGATATTTTGACACAAAATGGGACATTTTCTGAAATAACAACTTTTTCTGAATACCATTTTTTCATATTCCGATTCTACGACTCAAATTATGCCTAAATATTAAATTTTGAAATTTTTGGTGAGAAATTTATGCAGAAATTTAAATTTCATCTTGGCGCATTTCTTTTTTCCAATTTGCTTCAAGAATAATTCACTGGGAGAAATTCTTAATTTCGAGTAACTTAATTACTTTCCTTTTTTTTTTCACTGATGCACGAGCGCGAAAAAGGGTCATCATTCATTCTTGCAAATAATTTTCACGGAAGTGCGTAAGTCACATTTTCGTTACTATCGCTTATAAAAAATACGCCAAATTTCAAAACGCGCCAAAATTTAAATTCACGAATAGTCTAAGAAATTTTGAATAACAAAATTTTTTTCAGGTATGCTTAGAATACATCTGCTTTAAGATGATTGTAAAAATTTTATAGATTATAATTAATTTTTTTTAGAAAAATTTATAAAAATTATTAAAAAATACAAATTTTTAAATTGAATCATAAAATTTGTGTGAATTTTATTTGGAATGAATCTGAAATTCGAAATGTGAAAGGAAGAAATAAATAAGTTTAAAAACAAAAGCGATATAAATTAATATATACCAAATTTAATTAACATGGAGGAGCTAAAATTTTTAGAGCTAATTTTTTCAAAAACTACTCGTGCGATTTTTCCAAAATTTGGCACTTGGCATAATTTGAGACTTGGAATCCAAATATGGAAAAAACTGGCATGTTATTTCAGAAAAAGGTCCGATTTTGTGTCAAAATACCTATATTAGAACATTGTTATAAAAAATCTGATATATATCCTAAGTCGCGCTTTTGAAACATGAAAAATATAATTTAAATTTCGTAAATCGGGCCAGTAGAACGGGAGATATTGATATGTCCTTTTTCTTTTAGTTCAAAGGGGTGGCATTTTGCGTTGATTTACTAAAAGCGTTGTTTCACTTTTCAAATTGTTGCCACCAAATATTGTCGCCCTGTATTATATTTAAGGAAATTAAATAATGAAGAATCTGTACAAATGTATGTATGCTTCTCGCATTGTGATACATCAATGGTACCTAGAACCATTCAATATTCAATATAGAACATTTCCACCCAATTATGGACTTCTGAAAGCCCAAATTTGAAATTTGGAATTTGTTTTAATATCGATTTCATATTTTGTAAAACTTTAAAGAATTTTTGATTAAGAAACTCCAGGATTTCAAAGCGAGCCATGCCAACGTTGCACAGAAAAAACATTTTTTATCTCCAGCGCGTAAGACTGGGTATCGGAAATTCTAAAGATATGCTCATTTAAATATTATTTTGCGATTGCTCTTGAACTGAATTTTATGGTTAAGTGCGAAGAACACGATATTTAATGTATAAAGGTAACACACACAAAATGTAAAAAAAAAAACGCCGCTTTGGACGTAATTTAAAATCTGAAACCTTTCAGATTTTCCTTCTTTATTTATTTATTTATTTATTTATTTTACGCAGTGTAAGTGCTCATGCATGAAAATATTCTTGAGGGTGAAAGCCTTTTCTTCATGTACTTGAAATAGCAGTGCCATGATTACAGCTCATTAAAAATATCAATAAATTTAACGATTTTGGCAAGCAAATGATTTAGAACAATTTGAATAAAATTTGGTATGTCTGGAAATGGACCAGTATTTGTACTGATTATATTAGAATACTGTATATGTTTTCCTACCACTGTTAATTTATGCTGCTGGAGAAGTCTTTATTCTTACCACTGTTAACTTACATTCCTGCACGAGTCTTAATACTTGAACCGAAATTCTAAAAACCAGAATAACAAAGTCCGTGTCCGTGTTTCTGATAACTTTTTTTAAGTTTGGGTAAGATACAAATATGTCTGTTATAAGGGAGTGCATATTTTTACGGAAGTCTAAAAAATTATGATGAACGTATCGAAAATAAATGCAAAAACAACACAATTTGTGATTCATACAGTTTTATAGTTACCAGTTTTTTTAAAAAAAAAACCACGTAGGAAATATCGGAAACAAATTAATACGTATTAGGAAAATAAATTAAGAGATAAAAGCAGCGCATTAGTAGCAGAAATATTACTTTGTCCAACATCGGTTGAACTCGATTCCTAACGTTCGCATAAATTAAGAAAATGGCTCAATAAACTGCTTTCGGCCATGGGAAAGTCTCTGTTGATATTTTATGGCCTCAATATATCTCTAGGCTGCAAACTGAAGGAAACGAGGTTATTAATCATATCAAATGCATGCATGTGAAGCTGGTCTAAAAGGTTAATGAATCTAAATAATTTAATATAAGCCATTAGTTCCTCTTTATATATATTTTTATGTTTATATATCTAAAGAACTGTTCTGTTTATTTAAAAATGTTTGGGAACATTTATTATGGTCAGACTGTAACTGAAACACTAGTCATGATATTGCAAGAATATTTCGTATTCTGTTAACTTATTTCTCTAAAAATGCATTAAAATAAACTATAAGATATCACGTAAAGAATATATCTGATTGAAAAGATTTTTCTTTATTATATAGATATGACAAAGCAATCACTTTTAAGGCTTTTTTTATCGTATAAGCTTGCTTTTCGTCTGCTTCGAGAATGATAACCTCCATGTTTGCTTTTGCTACTATGCAATTTGTATGTGTCTAAATTTGCTTTTGCTTTTTTTCGAAATAATCTCTCAAAGTTGGAATATGTATCCTGTCAAAATTCTCTCCCTTTAAATTTGCTTTTATTATGCATCAAAATTGTTTTTCCTTTAGTCTATAATTTCTGCCGAAAGTGCATCATTTTAAGTTTGACATAAGTTTTCTACAAAATTTCATGTCTAAAGTTCGCCTTTTGTAGATCTAAATTTCAGTTCTTATTACTGTCATTTGTGAAACAGAATCTAATTTTCATTTTATGTTGGGACGAAATTCAGGCCTGTCCATTTTCTGTTCTATACCTCAAAATTTATCCATCTAATTTTTCTTTTGATTTCTATTACAATTCATTCTCTTATCGGTGCTCTTTATAATTATATTAATAAAACTGTATTCTTAAAAAAATTAATGAAGTAGAGAATCAAATGATTTTAATGCCACTCTCACTTTTTTTTAATTGGACAACAATTATCTTCATATCTGTGTACATTAGGAAAACGTACAGTAATAACTAAGAATTTTGAAGAAATGTGACCTTTTCTTCGATGGTTTTCGTCACAGATAAAATGCTGTCTCGCGGAATAATTTTGGGAAGAATATTGTTTTCCTGTGATGCCTAGTAGAGTGTGACGGTTTGCTCAAAATACGTGAAACACCTTTGTGAAAAGAAAATCTATCTAAAGATGAGCTCTAAACGAAAGAAACAGTCGTTTTAAAGAATGTCCATGGAAGTCATAACCTACGAGAGCTATCTTCTGCTGTTTTTTTTTAAATGGAGACTACGGAGTGTTTGTAACACTGCGATTCAGTGAATTCATCCACACGGATATAAAAAAAATCTTCCTCACGTTATGCATTGGGATTCAGCAGACGATTGCTCTATGAGCATATTCATATTCGGCATAGTTTTACCTTCCAGAACTAAGAAGACAGTGAATATACTTGACATAGAACAAGAGGCAGTGAGGTGTCTAAGGTTGGAGATTCATTTGACAGAGTGGTGGAGAAGAGTAAGAAAAGAAAACGGATTATCATTTGCATTCATCAAATCATTATAAGTCAAGTATCTCGGCCATTTCCCCTTAAGATTCGAAATTAAAAGCTTTTGCTTATTGTGGCCGTTATGAAATGCTTTGAATATAACAGCTTAATCTAAAAGAGCTCAGGGCCATTTTTTTCGCCTTTCTTATAACAGCGAAAATTTTCTACGAATTAATTGCTTCTGTAAGTCGAAAATGCTGCTAATCTAGGTCCTTTGTTGAAACGAAATGGCATAAACCAAATTTTTATAAAATGAAAAATACTTGTGTAAAAGTTTATATAAATCATTCATTAGGTCGTATAAGTCGTATAATCTCCAAGCTATCGATTACACTTATCCTTGATAATCACGTGCTGAAGGATGCAAACATCTTGCGGCCGATATCAATTCCATTTTCAAAATAGCGAGTTTACAATAGAAAATATTTTGTATTTCAGATTATGCAATGTTTTTATCCATTCTTAGCGTGCAACATTTTTTTGAAGGCATTGTGATAGACTGCCGTGGTAATGGCAGTTCAGGAGCATTAGTTTTTATAATAAAAACTAGAGCTCAGAGGACGGCCAAGCTTTTCTAACGAACAGTGGATAAAATCAGACAGCCCATAAATATCGAATGGTGAACTTTATTAGGCCACTAAATGAAATACTTTTTGGGAGAGATTGCGATTGAAAATACACCGTTTATAGCCATTGTTTCATTTAGAACCAGATGATTAAATCAAGCGATTTTCAATCGCATTTAAAAAGCATTACATGGCGACGATTTTGCAGTACCGATCTTAACATTCAGTAATGAAGCGATGTTTCATTTGTGATAACTGATAAACTGTGAAAATGGTCGGTGCGGGCCATGGGAAATTGTCACGCTATCACTGAACGTAAACAAAATGCACAAAAACTAATTTCTTTCTGAGCCATTTTACAGACACCCCAAGAGCATGGAACTTTTTTTTGAGGTCCATGCGCTGAATGTATCGTGTCTGAATATATTGCATTTGTAGTTATTGCAAGAAAGGAATGATCATGCCGAAAATTTCATATTTCAGCAAGATAAGTCCAATTTCTTGGCACAGGGAGGTACGTAGCTATCTTAATGGTGATCTTTCATTTCGAAAGCTTGGTCGATTTAGTAGAGAATTTACCATCGATCAGATGGCCACCAAGGTCTCAGTCTAACGCCCGGCGAATTTTTGAGGGAAGGATATTAAAGACAATTGTTATGCAACCTCACAGCTAGTAACAGTAAATGAGTTCCAAGACCGCAGCAGCTTTAAGGACCATTAGTGAAGAAATGTTACTCCGCATATGTTTAAAACTAAAGTGCCAATGGAGTATGTGTCCTGCAATAAAAGGAACGCACATCGAATATGTATAATGTTATGACTAAAATTTGAAAGATTCTTTGCTTCATTTTTTGTAATATTTACTACTGATTTGCAATAGTTTACGAAATACAGCAATTCGAATCCCGAAGAATTTAACTGGTTTCACGTATCCCAGAATTTTTAGCAACTTTAAAACAAAGGATTAACTTGTTATAACGAAATCCTTAATTTTCGTTCTGATTACAAAAATCAGAAACACTGTTTTGAGGAGCTTAAAGGTTACTTTAGATGTTGTTCTCATAAATTAGTATTTACTCTCATAAATATTAATTTCCTTTATAACATTAATATTGGAAGTTCCTACCCTTCTTATCGTATTAGAACAAAAACATCTTGAGTCGGAAAAATACAACGAATTTAAATAACTTAGAAGTGAATGTCGTTAGTTCCTCCCCCCCAAAAAAATAAACGAGTTTACATTTTAATTTAATAAAACTTGAGCCTTCAGTTTATCTAAATATCACAAAATATTCATATTTTATAGTTGTTCACAAGAAAAGAAAAAATTAAATATCTAAAGGAAAAATTAGATGCTGATAGGTTTTTTACTTTAGATGAAAAGCTTTTCATAAACGTATTACGAAGAAAGCAAACAAAACCTTAAGATTTAGATAATTCCTGATTTCTTTCTGTGAAAATCTTCAGCACAGTTTTTGTATGAAGGAATTAGACCTATGATACCTTTTATATAATCATTCGTATAAAAAGGGAGACCTTTGAAAACTTCTATAAGCTTTTATTTGTTTTTTATCTTGACTTTTTAAATTCTTTTTCATTGACATTTTAGTGTCGTTTATATGTAAAAATATCTAGTCTTTTGCACCTGCTATTATAATATTTTTAGCGCTTTGATTCCTAATATATTTAACTTTTTTTGGGAGTTCCGGATATAAGAACTTGGAGGTTGTTGTTCAAATACATGAAAGATACATGGTTCTCTGAAAATTTGTATGAAACTTTAGAAAAGGCGTTCGGCACAACATCTTGAATAAAGTAATATTTAAAATAATAAGATAAATGCCTCCTAAGTTATACTTAAATCGTGTGTTTGCATGCACATAATAATAAGAGCATACCCTTGTGAAACAAACAAACCAAAAAATTTCCAAAAGACGCTGACTTTTTTCCTTTCTCCTTTCAACTTTTTTTATTCTTTTTTCATCCTTTGTGAATTCATTTTAAAAATTTTTAATGTGATTATTCTAAGCCTTCATTCTTATGTTAGAAGCAAGCAAAGAAAAATCTGCACATTATCTTTCAGTTAATGAAATCTAAGATAAAATATGCAGTTAAACGGATTATATTTTATCAGATCTTTTTATTAGAAGATAATTAAACGGATTCTTTGCAAGGTAAATTTTTTTTCTTTAATTTAAGACTAATTTCTTTAAAAAAATATTTTTTACATTCAAAATTTCAGTAGTTGTATTTCTGAGAATGGAGCTAATTTCATGAAAACAATAAATGATAGAAAACAATGATAAACAAAAAACATGATAGAAAACAATATTTTTCAGTTCCGAAATGAAAACAGATAGGGCAATATACAATAGAAAACTAAAAATTTGAAACTAAAAATTTAATAGAAGCTTAAGACGTTAGATTAATATTACTTAAAACCGTACAATATTATGAATGAATGTGGAAAAATGCTCATGAATAAGTATCAAATTTGCTGAATTTATTCTCTACTCTCAACTGTAACTGAAATTTGTAACTCTTTACTAATATAGCTCAATATATTAAATCTTTACTAATATAGCTTAAGTTAGTCTAACAACAAATTGTAACGCTTTCATGTAATATATAGCGGCTCATATTTCTTTTCGAACACTTGGGTTTCTTAGTTTTACTTACAGATATCATACATTAAACATTAGCGATATCACTTAACTTTTTTATTTCACATATATTCACATTCATTTGTTTCACATATGCTGATCATCGTTTTTAAAACCTACCTGTTTTGGAAAAGTTTTTTCAATGCGTTTTTGGTGAAAACGTAACTTATTCAAAATGTTCTGAAAATGGGAATTCTTCATATTTACAGTTATTATATATTTAGGAAGTAAATATCATATACTTTTCTAACAAACAATATTAGTATATTTCGAAGATTTAACTATAGTTATACCTTTCTAACATTATTAAGATTTCAATAAGATGTTTTTTATAACAGTTGTGATGTTTGCTACAGATTTTTATGCTAAAGCAAATTATGATATTTTTAATTTTCGTTATCTTAGAAATCAGGTTATTAGAACATGAGCCTTTTCTCTGAAAGTAAAATATTTTTACTGAGCCTGAGGCAGGATTATAGGAAGCGAGCAAGATAACCTAATTATTCCTTTATTTCATCATATCTCAGTAATTAATGAAATCAGATTACATCTCATGTAATTTGATTTATTAGAGATATGCCTTTGCTTTTTATTGAATCATAAGGATCTATTTAATTGCTTTAAGTAATTTTGTTAATGGTTATAAAAGTTTTCCTTTCCAAGATTCTGCTGCGTCTACGTAATTTTTAAAAAATTAAAAGCTCCACTTTACAGATTTTATTTTAAAAGTCTTTTCCCCTTTCTTTAACAGATAGCCCTAGTGCTCTTTGCCATAATTAACTAGACGAAGGTTTCAATAAATAAATAAATAAATTTGAAAAATGTCCAGAAATACCGCATAAATTTATTTTCGTAAACAAATAATTTTTAACCGGATGTTCCGTATTTTGTTAACATATATATTTTTTTAACTTTATATATTTTGATTCATTTACCATTTGATACCTTAAATGGATAACTAAAAAATTCTATTGCTGAGATCTGTTTACGAAAACCAATCCTTTTTATTTAGTTAATAAACCAAAAAAAATTATTATATAAATAAATGAAAGAAAAATATCTGAAAGCTTTCTGATTTTATATTACGCCCAAAGGAGCGTTTTTTTCAACGTTTTGTGTGTTATCTTTATTTACTAAATATCATGTTACTTCTTTATTAAACCATAAAATTCAATCCAGCAACAATATCGCAAGAAATTTAGAAGAGCATATCTTTAGAATTTCCGATACACAGTCTCGCGCGCTGGAGATAAAAATGCTTTTTTTTCCGAACAGGGTTGCCATGGCTCGGTCTGAAATCATTGAGTCTCTTAAGCAAAAACTCATAAATGCTTTACAAAATATGAACTAGATAATAAAACAAATTTCAAATTTTCGCTTCCAGATGCCCATATTCTGGTGGAGGATTACGTTATTCAAAATTGGATGGCTCTAGGTACCATTATCTTATTACAATGCGAGAAGTATACTTACATTTATGCAGATTCTTCATTATTTAATTTCTTTAAATATAATACAGGACCGTAATATTTGGTGGAGACAGTTTGAAAAGTGAATCGATGCAAAATACCAAGACCAAGACGAAATTAATAGCTCTTCTGAGCTAACGCTCCTTCGGGCTAAAAAATGAATGCGTTTATAATAAAATTGGTAACAAGTATATTTCCATCGGCAGAGTCATTTAGGTGCGGATTTCAGCATTTCTGGTCTAACAGCATTTCTGGTCATAAATGTTTCACAAATTTACTAGACAAAACTAGTAAATGATTATCTCCTGGCAAATATTTTTATTTCTAATGAAGAAACGAAATTCACATGTTTCTGTAAAATTGATATGAGAGATGCTGAATATATTTTATCAAGTCGCATTTGCGTATTCGTTTGTTAAAGTATTTGCAAATAATTTTCAATTCATAATTTTAATCTACAGACAAAAATTTCTTTTGTTTACATTTTACTTTTATTTCTAAAAACAAATTTACTTAAATTTCCACTTTATATTATGATAGATAACATGATAAAGGTAGTACGTGAAACATTTATTCTGTAACTGAAACTAATAATACTGCGATTAAAACGTTATAATCATTTATATGAATTTTCTTGACGTAGACTTTAGCATCCGATCTAAAGGCTAATCATGAGCAAGAGCTGACGAAATACATGAGCGATATCTGTATTACAAAGAGGCAAAAAAAGTACCTTTATGTGTTACATGTTCAGTATTATATAAAATTATCGCGGATGTAATAGCACATTTAATACTTTATGTTATAACTGTATGTGAAACATGTATAGCTCACCTCTAGTTCCGCGAAAAATTATCAAGACGGACTGATGAATTCGGTAAGCTATATGATATATAAATAAGGACGTCGCAGCAGATAGATTGATAATTTTATGCTAGCAGCTCAGCTAATAGAAAACCTGTAAAAGGCTTTGGCCTTAAGCTACTTATCAGCTTCAGCAGCTTAATCATTTTTGTTGAAGCATGCGCAATTAATATTAAACATTATTGCGTGAAGTGAACTTTGTAGTCTCCGAATAGTTGAGAAGTGTGAGAATGCATTGTAAAATTATGTTTTATGTACGAATGGAACAACGGAAAATTACGTAATTTAATGAGTTAATTTTAAAACATAAATTTATATTTTTGATTAAAGAAACGCTTTGTTAGTCGTTCTATTTCTTGTAGCCCAAAGGAGCGTTAGCTCAGAAGGGCTATTACTTTCGTTTTGGCATTTTGCATCGATTCACTGTTTCAAACTGTTGTCAGCAAACATTGTCACCTTGTGTTATATTTAAAGAATAACGAAGAATCTGCATAAATGTATGTATGTTTCTCGCATTGTGATAAAACAACGGTACCTAGAGCCATCCAATTTTGAATAACCTAATCCTCCTCCGAATATGGGCATCTAGAAACCCGAATTTGGAATTTGTTTTATTATCGATTTCATATTTTGTAACACTTTAACGAATTTTTCATTAAGAAACTCGCTGATTTCAAAACGAGCAATGGCAACAATGCACGGAGAAAAAAAGTAGCATTCTTATCTCCAGCGCGCGAGACTATGTATCTAGAATTCTAAAGGTATCCTCATTTTAAAATTATTTTGCGATATTGCTGCTGAATTGAATTTTATGGTTTAAGTGCGAAGAACGTGATTTTTAACGAACATGATATAAATAACGGTAACACTCAAACCGCTAAAAAACGCCCCTTTGAGCGTAATATAAAATCTGAAAGCCTTCGGATTTTTTTTTTAAATAAACGTTGCTTAAGCTGTAATGCGAACGCTACGCAAATTTTGGTCATGAAAACTTGAAAATTACCACTTCCCGAAAACTGTTACTGACACACTGATTACTAAACATAATGATTGTCAAGCAACGTACATACTTATCAATTTATACCTTTTATAATATACCTGATTGATGTAATACTTAATACATTTTAAATCATCCTGTTTGTTACAGTATGTTAATTGATAAATTCTATAAATAGTAGTGCAATTATCGTAATTCACGATATATAATTTCTAAGGTTATATGTCATAAGCTTTATACATAGTATTACTTAGCGCGCCGCCTAATAGCGAAATTTTATAACTCCACTTTTAAAGTCATCTTACTTAATTCGGTGCATTTTAATATGATAGGTTAAAGATTTATTTTCAAATCTCAAAGCAGCGTACTTTTGGAGTTTGTTTATAGCAGTTTCACAAATTTTGCACAGATAAACATCTATTAATCGATCGACTAAACCTTCGCCAAATTCAATCATTTAGCGAGGTCTTTCATATTTAATTTATCCGAGTTCTATCAGTTAAGCTCACATCATTTCAACCTAGTAAGTTTGGACGTGTTCATTCAACAAACCCTGTCAGTTGTGAAGGAGTTCTGTTGACTATAAACGGCCCCAAAATTGAGTATGATTCAGTTGATTATGTCATTGGAGATTTAATCTACTGATAGATTTGCGTAATAAATTCGCTGTCATAGTCTGTTTATAGTAATTAATGTTTATAAATTCCAATAATGCAAATTTCGTTCAGAAATTACTTGTTTATTAAAATACTTTTTTTTTCTGTAACAATGTTTTTCTCTTTTCCTTCCTCCATTTGATAACAGACTTCATAAACTAGTTAAATTCATTAGCTTTAACATAACATACTATTGTATTTATTCTTTTAGTGTTGTATGATGTTTAATAAAAACAAAGAAAAAGCAAAAAAAAAAAGAAGGGATCTGTCTTTCCCTTTCAGAAATTTTCACAAATCTCTTGGCCTCATACGTCCTTTTAAGCATGCAAAATGTATATGCCTTCTTATACCATTTTAAGCATATTTTGATAACGTTTACTTTTGTGTTTCTAAATCGTTAAAACTCAGCTATTCTAATATTCTCGACAACGGCTGAAATTCGCTTTAAATATTTTGTTTATAAATACCTTTGTAAAAAATAAATTCCTATAGATATGCTTTCTGGCCGTTCTTTTTACTATTCCTTTATGTCAATTTCAGCTATCATATTATTCATGAATAAAAGATATTTTATGAAAATTTATTCCACTTTTCAATAGGTAAATAAATATCCATAGTACCTTAAAAATAATACAGTTATTCGAATATTTTAAAATGATTTTTTAAATGTAAAGTTGTAACTATAGTAATATAAATATCGCATTTATTACACGTATATTACACGAATTATTTTTCTCGTCAATATCTTTCATATTTAATAATATGACTGTAGCAAACATTATTTGGATGCAATGTATATACTTTATGCTTACATATAAAGATAAATCTTTAACTTTCGGTTATTTATAACTATTCGAAAGCATTGGTTTAGATTTACGAATAAGCACGCAGTTTGATTTAACAGAATTAGCTTTTTCTTTCCTTTTCTATTATGTTCACGAAATTCTTTGATTTCATTTATTGAATTATAAATTTGAAATGCAAGCAGAATAAAATGTTTTTATTAATCCTACTTTCATAGGCCATTCAAACCAAAATTATTACGTATTTCTTTGATTCGAAGACAACCCTTTAATTTTAGTCTCTTCAACAAATCTACATCTAGCAGAGTACTTTTAATAAACGACTTTGACTTGATTTATACAACAGTGTTTCTTCTATAATCACTTATTTGGGAAAGTTTTTTGTGATAATTCGCAATCAATAAAATCTGCGATTCGATTCTAAAAGTGCAAACAGATTCTGGCGACGTTTATTTAGACAATAAGGGCTCTTACATTCGAAGAAATAAATGTATCTGATAGTTTTATTTCTATCTATTTACCTATTAGTTATCTATGATTGAAGGACTGTGTTTCTCCGTGTTACAGAAGTCTCCCACAGTTTCTGCTTTGTTACTTTGCCACCGAGATAAATTTGGTATTTTCATTTAATAATTATTTTAAAAGACATTCATATACATTATTTAGGCCTTCTGGTTAACTTAAATGAGAATTCTTAAGTAGGGTGTTAGGATTTTGGAACCGGTGAAGCTAAACGGTGTTAACCAAAAGACATAGACATCATAAACAGAGACATTATAGTGTTTTGCAAATATGCTATTATTATGGTTGAAGGGAATAATTATAAGTATTTACAAAACAAATACATTAATGAAACGTGGTAATTCGATCAATTAATTATACATTTAATAATATGAAATACATTTTGAACGTAGAAAGATCTGTTACTGGTCTCATTAAGCAAATAGAAATAATTTCTGATTTGAAACACATAGTATCCCAAATACCGTAATATCATAGTTAAGTATCTAAAAGTTTTAAAATACTGCAGATTTTTGAGTAGTAGAATTTTTTAAACAAGTTCTAAGACAAGATTTTGAGTTTGGGTTCGGGGAGGGAAAAATGTATTGTTTTTGACTTGAAAAATTCTGCTGCTAGAATATATACAAGTAGGGTAAAATATGCTACTTACAAAACTGGAGCCTGTTTTATTGGCAAAATAACTTAATATTATTAGTGGTAAAGAAATTAACTATATATAACGCAATAAATAATTCAGTTAAGAAATCACTGTGAAAAGGGTTATTTCTTTTCACTAGAAAGTGCAAAATGAATAAATGCCACACAGTTTTCTTATAATCTTCCTAGCAATACAGTGCTTTTTTATACCGTAGAAATTACATTAAAATTCGTTTGAAAACATTTTTAACGTTTACCGAAGAGAACGTTTTTATTTTTCTCTTTGTTGTAAACACAATCGATTGAAAAAAACGTTTAAGAACAATGAAAATAAAGAAAATACTTAAAATGTTTTTAACGTAGCCAGACAATATTCCTCTACCGTGAATCTATCTTTCTCTTTTTTTTTTGTGCGTGTTTTGCTTTTTGTTTAAATCATGATTAAAATAAATAAATGAAAAGAGTATATTTCTTTTCCCGCTCCTTTTTATGTTTGGAACCAAAATAATTTCCCAGCTGCCTTTGAGTAGAATTAGAATCTGTTTCCAAAACTGCTTTATCAACAGTCCAAATCCCTCTTCCTCTCACGAGCCCTTAGCCACAAAAGTGACCAATCAGCTTCACTCCTCGGACCCAGGCTAATTCACTCACCGTTCCCTTGGGTCCTCTAATATTCCGTGTATTCCTATGATTTCCGTGGGGCCGTATCTCGTATCTGGGCCTGTCCAGGTCCAGGAAAGGCCTGTCTGGCGCGAGGAACAAAAATCTTGTTATCCTTAGAATCCTTTCTTGTATGTTTGTCATTCCGGCTTTGGAAGTGGTTACACGCTTCGTAGGAAAACGAGGATTTAGTAAAGTAAGGAGAGCAACCATTCTATTTGATGGCCCGAAACTTTGTGCCATGGATTTTGTTGTTTGCTTTTAGATTTAGGACCGGTTTAGACAAGATGATTTAAGATAAATTTTTCCTCGAGATATTTTTTTTTCCTTTTTAAGACATTAAATACATTTTTTTCACCTTTCCTGTACTAAATTTTTCAGTAAAAAAAGTGTGATCACCTATAACTGATTCTGGTACCGCTCGATTAAAGAAATTATTACATCTCTATTGTTGCAGTCGTTAATAATAATGAAAATGCAATAGTAGAATGACACGGTTGAAATCTAATTTATAGTTTATTATTCTTTGAAAATATGACGGGAAATTTGATGTTGCAACTTTGCCTGTCAATGCAACTTCTGTTGCTAATTACAGCTGTTTGTTAAAATCTTAATTACAGGTTTTGAAACCAGGTTTTGTAGTACAATCGCTATTTCATTACTTGAATATATATTTTAGGGATCCACCATCTGCTCGCTAAAGCCCTTCGACCTCCGAAAACAAGCCATGCGCAATCCTGTAATTTTACTCGGCTCGTCTTTCAAAACTATTAATGTCTGCATGGATTACAACAAAGCAAAGGAACTTTACATCATGGTGCATTGCTAATTATAAAATTGTAAATTCATATTGTTGAGAAAATATTAGCAATTGTTGGATTATTCTCAATATGCATTGTTACTGAAACACTACACTTTTAAAAAAATCACTGTATCTATCATAAACATATTATCCATAAGAAAGTGGCAATATTTTGAAGCATTTATCATCACTTTGGGAGGAAGCGAGAAAGAAAAATTTCACTTTATATTTTAAACATTTGTATGGCTTTGAAAAGGGCTTTTGCTAAAAAAAAATAGCATAAAAATAGATATTAAGAAAAAGTGACAAATTAAAGTCCTCGTCTTCCATATATAGAATCTATCTTCTAATCACACTTACGATTTCGCTGAATGAATTACTGCCTTGCCAAACTAACAGTCTAGCCGTAAAATCGTTAAGCACAAGTTCAAATCCTCATAAATGTTTTGTTTTCATGAGTGTTTTCGCTGTTTTCCTATGTGCATTGGGAGTCAATGTCTCTTAAAAGTATTCGTAACAAAGACATTCCGCACTTAGAAGGACAGCTGTATTGCGTTTAGTGATAGTAAATTAATTTCAACAGAATCATTGCTGTTAGTTTTATTGCTTTGAGATACCAGTACTCCGAAATGCGTCACTGTAATATAAACCGTTCTGAACTTCATACCATGTTTCTGGAACTATGATTTCCCGTCAGATAATAATTCTTCAGCAATGCAGTCACTGCAGTAAACAAATATTTATATCTCCATCTCCTTACCTCCAGTAAACTCCTTAACTAACGAAAATGAACGCATCTTCTCATGATTACAAGTTTAAATAACATTGACATGCAAAATCAAAAGTAAGCGGTAACAACAGAAGCATAAAAAGGTGTGATTTAGTCATTAGATTCTTACAAAACTATTTTGTAAAATGATATATGAAAGCGACTGAACAAAAGTGAATTTGTCATAACTTTTATAGTTTTGTCTTTAGAAATTATTTAATTTTCTGAGAAAAATTTAAGTTTTGCTTTTGACACTAACGATATTGTGATTACAAAATAGCTTTTTTGTTTCAAAAAACGAAAGAAAATGTTCGTTTAGAGCAAGCTATGACAATATGAAGAGAGAACTAATTGGTAAATTGTTAATCATAAAAACAGAGATTTAAGTAATTGGGTGATTTTACGACATATATTATTTGAAACTTTTACCATATTATTATGGATATCAACTCGAATTTTAGTCTGCTTACAATGTTCAGTTTCGGAGCGTTAATGTACATGGAAATTAAAAGAAAATTTAAACTTTTGGCTTTAAAAGGAAATAAATTCAGGTTTGCTTTGGCTTTATTTTTTAGAAATTTTCTGTTTATTTGAAAAATAAAGTGCCACAGATTTTATTTTTCCAAATAGAAAATCATCTTTCGCCATTTTGCACAAACTCCACCTTTTAATGCTTAATATATTGATTTATTCCTCTAAATATACAATCTGCTGATTTGTTTTGCCCATAGTTAATTAAGTTATTTAAAAGCTCCGCAACATTGAGTTTAAAATGAAACAAATCCAGGTTTATTTTTCTTTATTTTAGCTAAACATTTCTGTCCGTGTCAAAAGATGTACCATAATTTGTTTAACCCAATTAATAAAATTATTTTCGTCATTTTGTAGAAACTGTACGGCTAATTTAAAATTTGCTGATTTTCCCCATTTCTTTTCGATATTAATTAGGGTCAATTTATAGTCACGGTTAAAATTATAAGGCATTTTCTCCCTCCTTCCAGCAGGACTTCATGGTGTAATGGTAGCACACTCGGCGCGTGCTCGGGAGGTCCAGGATAGGTTCCCGGCGTGGGCATTGCTCATTTTTCATGTTTCCTGCTTCTAAACAATCCTGGTGAACTCTACAAAATAATTAAATACGCATTTTTAAAAGAAGGTATGGATGCAATTTTCATGTCATTCGCGAGATCAAAATATTATATATCTCTGATTTACTAACTTTTAAATTTTTATCATCCAAAAACTTATAAGTATTCATATTTAGATGCATAAATTAAACTCACTTTGTTATGTTAATATTTTTCTCATTGTAATACATCCGTTTTCTCAAACATAACGTCGCAAAATACGTTTTATAAAAATTAATTTTAAAATCTATAAACAGCCTACGCAAAAATTAAAAAATAAAGGCTTAGAAAATAAATTATTTTGAATTGCATCATATTGAAAGTCTTTTATGTACTTACCAGTGTTACGAAAATAACTTTTGCTTTTTATTTTGGAGCAATGTTCTGCAGTCCCGTAAGCACGAAAAATGTCCATCTTTTTCCTTTTTAGATATGAAAGTACTATTTCTATCTATTAAATGATCTGCGTGTGAAATTTTGCATAGATATTTAGTGCTTTCTGTATACCGCTAAAAAAAGAAGCTTTCGGTTTATATTTTGGGAAAAAAAAATATTACACAGGTTCACCTTATGTTGCGTAAAATCCCAGTTAGATCATACTCGTGTAATCGAGATTTTACTTTAATATGATCTCTAGCTGAAGAAAGAGAGACGGAAAAGTGATTAGTTTGTTACCTGATTTCAAAGTCGTTTCCTTCCAGTTTTAATCACCATTCAATTTCAATGTCAGTTGCAGGTAGCCGCTAATAACAAGAAATAGACCAGCACATCGGCCGCTGATACTTACGCTTAATCAGCAATCAGCCTTAAGCAGTCAAGCAATCAGTCACGTTCCCCGAAGACTAATTCCAGATGTGAGGTTTATTCTTAAGTGTGTGCATTAGATATTATCATGAGAAAGAATGAGTGGATTACTGCTGCAATCCATTGCATAGTAGATATTTCACAGTCGCCTTGAAATGTATGTTACAGAAATGTCCTAATGAAATATATTAAATTTTGATATTTCTAGTCAAATTAAATTATACCATTGTCTTAAGCAAATAAATTACTTTTTTAAACTAGAACCTGGATGGTCACGTATAAATAATTCGCAGAGAAATTTTTAATTTTCATAATGTATTTCCGTTAGTTTATCCAAAAAATTAGGATGTTATCGTTAAGCTCCTTTGCTGACCTTTTGCAATTTTGTTGAAATAAAATTCGTCAGGTTTTTATTGTGCAGCTACAAAAGGGAATTTTACTGCAATACACACACACACATATATATATATATATATAAGTAAAATAAAAAATATGTAAAAGATTAAATTAGCAACGTAAATTTCCCTTCTCAATTCAAAAAATAGTAACTTCTCTCTACCCTGCGTCATCTCTAGATTAATCCATGTTATATGACTCTTACATAATTCAAATGATGTCAATGGAATTAAAACTCAAGCTGCCAATAGTAATTTTATAGCAATATTGACTATCCAACCAAAATGCATTGAGAACTAAAACTAACTTAGTCTGAATTAAGATTTCACCCTGAACATAAGGCACTTGCTTTCATCGCTTTGGTCTAGCTGGACTGCTGTCTGCTCTTTCTATCTTACTAAAAATTTTTCTAAATTTGGTAAGCTTTTTGGAATAGGTACATTTAATGTGCCAACTTGACTGTGGCCACAACATGTTTGCTGAAATAAAAAATGAGGATTTGATCTGCCTTCGCTTCCGATTTCCTGTTCATTCATTGTATATCAACAGTTCTACGCCATCAAAATTCCTCCTGGTCATTACTTCTGAATTTTGTTTTTATCACACACACATATTTATGTATGTATATATGTGTGATCATTATTATCAAAAGATTATTTCATTCATTAACATGCGAAAAATAGTTATTAATAATTAAAAATTAAAACTACGTTCCTAAAATAATACAAATACATTATTTCGAAGAAATAAAATTGATTTGTTCAGTTTAAAGTTGTATCGTTAAATACTACGCTCGCCATTTATAGTTAGTCTACAGCCAAGTTTTCCAGTGAATGTTTCAATTAATCCGTCTGTTGTCTCCTGCAGCACACCTATACATACATTTTTATAAGGAAATCTTTCCATTCATCAAAAAACCACACAGCAGACGTCTTACCCAAAGGTCCGTACGTACGCATATAAGCATTCCGTACCCCGCCGAGCGCATTAGGGAAATTCCGTCCTCGTGATTGGACATAATTTACGATGGCATTACTTACTCTATGCTTGGAGAACGCCTTGGCGTAATGACTTTTGGGTGGGGGTTCTTATGGTTTTGTTTTCGTTAAATGATGTGCATGAGTGATACGGACGCGATAAAATTACGGTTTGTTTTCTTTGAATAATAATGCCAAACGAAAAAAAAAATGTATGCAGTTTCCGGCAGATGTCCTTCCTGTTTCACGGAATAATAAAATTATAAAATCCTCCGAAGATGCTGTTAGTATCAGAAGGAGTCTTAAATGCTTAGATTATATAATTAACTGAGTTCATGAATTTAGGGTAAAAACCGAAGCACATCGAATGATACGAGGATTTCGACCCAACTGTGAAGGCCTAATCAGCTCTTAAACATAATATTATTGTAATTGTACTGCCTTCTGTCCCTTTCATACAGCAGAAAATATTTTCTTTGAAATTAAATATACGTTGTATATATTGTTTCCACGTGAATGCTCAGGGTTTTCTTATTTCTAATATCCTGTTACTTCAACAAAAAAATGCATTTTGTACTATCGTTGAATATAGTATATATTCTTATACACGCATATAAGAAAGGATACTTTCTTCTCCAATAAACATTATACAAAATACAAAATACGTTAAAATTTAAAATAATTACTTTATGGGCGATATCCATAAAGTAATATTAAAATAATAAAATAATAAATTGAAAAATTAATAAATTCAAGTATACATATCTCTGTTACAAATCTATAGAAGTCCACTTTCAAACATTTTTTTCTTTTACAGAATGACTATAAATATAGTGAATTTAGTGTGTATTACGCTAGTTTCCAACGTTTTTGCTATTTTCGAAAACTGATTTGTCTCGTGCTTTCTGAGATTGCATCCGCAGATTATGGATATATAATGAACATGAAATCATGAATTAATAATCACAAAAACCTTTAATACGAACGGTTTTAAATTATAAATACATTTATTAAAAACTTCTGCACACGGTGTTAATATACATTTACAGATTTAGCCCACTGGGAGAAACACTGTATCTTTTGTATTAAACTCACCACACTATATTACCGTAAAAATATAATCTCCTTGTAACAAAAATGCAACGCATTTAATAACAATAATAGTCTTTTCGATACTGCTCTCAAAATGTAAACAAACGGTATGAAAGTGTAGTCTTGAGCCCATGCAAAGTCAAGATGCTCCTAAGCATAGAAAAATAAGAGTATAGTATTGAATCTAGAGGACGGATTTTTACCTATGCGCGCGGTGCGGTAGCGAATGCTTATATGTGCTCCTTATTATTATTTTTTTAATAGGACGCTCCATCCTTATTTCGCTAACTCCAGATACACACTTCACGTGTTTCTGAAGCGTTGCCTTTCAAAAATGTCAAAAATGACTCTGGGATTGCCAAAAAGAGCTTTTTAGTGAAAAGCAGAGATCATTATGTACTGCAGTTTCCTACCTTTTGGAGTTTGCATGATTTAAAAACTATATTAATACCAGAATATTACAGAATACAAATTCAAGTTTAAGCAAATAGAAACATCTGATGACATAAAGATTGCGTGAGTTTATAAAAGATTACCGTTCTAGATAGTAAGCGTATTAAGGAAATGAAAACTGCAAATATATTATTCCTAAAGATTTTATTTATATTATCAGGACTGAGTATTCTGTGCATAGTTTTAGAGAACATTTTGAAGTAACACCTTCTAAACTACAGTCCTGCTCTGGAACAGTGAGCGGATGATACGCTGTGTTCTGGTGTAGATACTGTATTGGCGAACAACTGCACTTGAAAGGGATTTGAAATCCTCTTTTATTTAATCACTATTATTTACACACTTCCCAACTCGGGAGGGATACAGAAAGTAAAAGACCGCACTTGGGTGGAACTTAACAATCAAATAAACTTAAACTAAATCTAAATAGCAATTAAATTAAACTTTGCTTCGCAGAGCACTTCGCGGAGTTTGGCCTCTCACTAAAAGGGTGCGTAGCAAGATATACTAACGCACTTCAATTTGTTTCAATATGCAATCACGTAGTAAGTCACACTAAGAGGTTTCTACCTCTGGTTTAAATAGCACTTCGCTGTACTTCAAATTAGCATAAGCTGAAAACGCGCGCTTCTTCTGACGGGAAGTTGAAAGAGAGAGGAGATAGAAAGATTTAAATTAAAATAAAACTTGGTTAGTTTAACTAAAACCTTACAATATATGTTTATGAGAAAACAGCAATGTTTTATTCATTTTTTTAACATTTGTGCAGTTCTGGGAGGAATCCTTTTTATATATGATTATCAATAACAGCTGATGACAATAAGATTATTTTAGCCTACAAGAAAATCGTGTCTCTAGAAATTTCATAGACTAGATCGCTGTCTTTGGTGAGTAAAAAAAATATTCTTAAGATCCTACTATTTACTCCTTTGAATAAGAAAACTTCCTAATTTCATTCCTAAGGCAGCTTCATCTCACATTGTCTGATATTATCCATTTAAAATAGTCAAGTATTATAGCTCTTTTTATACTTATTTTTTGAAAATTTTTTCAAATTTCGAATAAAACAAATCATACGGTAAACAGTATATACAGAGAAAAGAGAGTTGAAGGTTTAGACTACGGAGATCAGAATATTTTTCAACTCTCAACGCAAAGTATATTTATATAATATATCAGTAAATATATTTGTTTCCAGAAAATATTAATTTTCTGTAAATGAAAAGTAAAATCAGTTATTTTGCAGGAGCGATTTTAAAATACTGATGATCGCTTACCAAAACAAAAACAATGTGAAACAATGAGAAATACTTCTCTTTGGTCAATTGTTGTTCAGATTAACTGAATGTTTATTACCATAGCGTCATTCCTAAATGTTTAATTTTTAGTTTCTTGAAGTCACAAAAGAAACTGTCATCATAATGTACGTGCGGGACAAACATGAAAAATTTTAAAATAATTTTTAAGTGTTAAATTTATACATTGCCTATATACATAATTAATTTTCAAGCCTTAATTATTAGTCAATAATATGCTTTCACGCAAAAAAATTAATATTCGCCATTAAAGCATACCTTCAATACTGTAACACTTCTTCAGATTTCTGTACATAAATAATGAGAGAAAGGAGATCTGACTTATTATCAATATAAGTAAGAAATATTAAGAAAAGTAATAATATTTAACTGTTTTGAGGTCTCTCCAAACGCAGTTATTTAGTGATATTTTTAGTCTTTCCGGGCAGAAAAGATGGAAAATCAACCGAATCCTCCCATTGATTTGAAACATGCATCTTTCAGTTGTTAGCTGAATGTGTTAACCACTATAATACAAAGCCGCTCTCATGAGGAATCCTATAGCTTCTATTATTCTCCAATTAGAGGATCAGGGATAGGTAGGAACGCCAGTCAGATAAAACCATGTGAGGACGATTCATCTCATTTTAGTTTAGGACGCCACTAACATGACCGATAGCGTTTCGTCCAGTCTATTAAAAAGCATACATGAAACATAGTAAATTAATTGTGCCTTTGGATTCGAATTATGAATAATCCATCGGCTAGTTAAACATAGAAACACTGCACCAGAAGAGGATTTTTCGGAAGGAATGTTGTTATTCCTTACAGTAAAGGGTTAACCAAAGACAGGAACGAGAGCCACTCGGACAAATCTAGGTAAAAAGTGTTATCGTCCATCTCATTTTAGAAGATTCGTCATTCAACGTACCATCACATAGATATTATTGGAGATATCATCAGTTTTTTCAAACCCGGCAAAACGATACAACAGTTGTGCCCTCTCCAAGGCTCTAGCTATGTACTTTACAGTGCTAGCTGGATGTGCTGTGTGCACCACAACAGCATCGAGAAATGTTATTATTCCCTACAATTTATATAACATACAAAAAGCGAACATAATACGTAAAACCTGTGCTGTATTGAAATTAGTCTAAATAGCCGAGCACATTATAAGGTATTTCTCCCACCTTCTTAGCATGCCTTCGTGGTGTAGTGGACAGCACGCTAGACGCGTATTCCAGAGGTCTTTGGTTCGAGTCTCGGTGAAGGCGTTGCTCATTTTTCACTTCTCCTGCTTGCAAATAATCTAATGACTCCACAACATACATTTTATGTAATTCCCCAAAATAGGTTTATCTTATATTTTGCAAATCAAATAAAATATTTTTCAACGTAGAAGTCTACAAGAATAAAATTTCTAAGAATTGTTATTCATTTTTGAAATTTAATGTCGAGCTGATCAATAAGTCTTGCATTTTCTTCATGCTGAAATTTGAGCGTAATAAAGGCTTTCCTTTGATCACTCCATTTATCTCGGAAGTAAAATCAAGATCGCTTTCTGTTCATACCTATCTTACGTTTTCAGTTTTCTTATCAACATACTTATTAACTATTTTTAAATTTACTACAATGCATTTGTAGCATCAACCATTGCTTCACACTTTCTTTCTAGAGTTCTTAAAAAGTGGCACACACGACATATAAAATACAGGGTTTTCTGCTATATGGAAATACGAAGTTCTTATGGTAACTTCCCAACAGGAAATGATTTGAAGCTGAGTAATCATTACCATTCATCAGTGAGTAATCATTACCATTCATCAGTTACATTCGCACAGGGCAAAAAGTAAACATTCCGAAGGCAGCAAAAAAAAAAAAAAAAAAAAAAAAAAAAAACTACACTAAACTCTAATAACGAAATGACAAATACACAAACCAAGTAACTAAAAAGTAGTTTTTATAGCTAAGTTTTTCCTTCAACAGTTAGGATAACAGTGATCGCGCTAAAAGATTGCAATCATGATGGCGTGCTGACGTTAGACATCAGAGATTTGGTAATGAGATATGGAGAAAATAAAAGTAAAACATATTTTTCGTGTTTCTATCCCACAGGTCGCAAAATATATTGATGTACGTCTTGCCTAGTGCCGAGGGCTGAAGTTTACCGCTTGTTCGGTCTAATTTGAAAGGCTAATAAGGCGGCTATCTGCGAATTGTTTACTCTAATACATCTCGTGCAGATCTTTGAAGAGGGTGAAAGTATTCTTTAACACTGCTCTGCGTTTTTTCACCAAATAAATGATTATACAGTAAATCACAGTAACGATTTTTTTGCATCCTTTTTTAATAAAAGAGTATTTCTTTTGCAAGTCGAAAAAGTCACTAATGTCAGTGTCTCTGAAAAGGGAAGGGACATACGGCAAAACCTTTAAAAAAAAACGAAAATGGCTGCCTATATTAAAGAAAATCAAGATATTAAAGCTCAAGAAATTACTATTATCTTAAAAATGAATACACATATAAAAATAATTGTTCTAATTTAGAATTCCTCTCCCCCCAAAAAATAAAGAACGGGCAAGTGGTATGTACTTTCGTTGATCGTATTGCCAAAATAAGGCGAAAATACAATGCACGGCATGCTTTAGCAATTTGCACATTATTCATAATGATAAAAATCTAAGGTCTCCCAAGTGTGTTTTGCACGTGAATAAACAAGGGTTTCGACTATAATTTGCAGTTGTTACATTAAGAAATAAGTTCATCTGGATTTGTAATCATTTGTTATTATTACCATATAAGCAAGCAAGCATCCAGCACTAAACATCTTTATACCAAGATGGATTTTATTTAGAGATTCGGCCAATGTTATTCCAGGCACTTGTTACAGGAATTTTTTTCGAAACAAAGAATTGTTGCAATGAATCAGCAATCTTCAGGAGTGTAAGAGAGTAATTTGTGATGTGTTTCATCAGATTATTGCAGCCAAAGAAGATAATGGATCAATTCTTTGAGATTTCTGCTTCCTTTCTTAGCTTTCTCCATTGCATTTCGTTCTTCTTCTCACATCTCATATTGTCCTATCTATCTCGCTTTTCAAGTGACAAGAAAAATCATAAGACATACTCTACGTGTGGCATGTCTTGAATGTTTTAAATTACAGAATAGTGATCTCTAGACTTTTATATTCGATTGCAGTGTTACTTCATACGATTTCCTTCGGAAACTAACTGACAGCACTATATTAAGTAGTCCAAGAAAGCAATAAACAAGAAGCAGACTAAACAGAATTTTGAAACTGCGGTTAAAATCGGAGCTGATAATATTGCTCATTGTCCAGCTTTAAGATATTAACTGTGCTTTTGTGCTTGTGCTTAATACCGTAACAGCTACTCAGTCGTTAGCAATTCTGCTGCTTTACTCTACTGTGTATATTGCGTACAGTTTTTCATTCATTACTGTTCTTGTTTTTGCTGCCCTTACAGTCCAAAGTTTCTTATTGTATCTTTGCTTGTTGTGAGTCTCTTAGATTCGCATTATTGTCATTAAAAGTCCCTCACTTTTCTTTTCCATTGCACCTACCACATTATCAATCTGATTCTGGCTATTTTTATAAACATATACCAATGCACAGACATTAATATATTGCATATGACTGATGCTAATGGCATATAAACCGCTATAACATCTGCGTCTATCTACTTGTACCTACTATACTGATAGTATTTATAACTTTTGTCTTTAAATTTCTGTATATTTTCTGGATTGTCTGCTTATACAAGCATCAAAGTTTAAGAAAAGTGCATCTGCACGTTTAGCAATGGAAAAAAGGAGAAAAAGAATGAAAATTAAAATGCAAATTGATTACAATTTTTTTTTTCGTTTTCGTCCGTTGCTGAATGCCCACATGCTATATTCTTGAACTTTCATCTTTTGAGCCAAAAGATTTTGGATGATTTATTTTACAGTGTTACTGAAATGAAAAGGAAATTATTATATAAATCTATGCATTGGTGTTGTTGTTTATACACACTTACAAGGGTGTAGTTGATTAAAAATCAAATCTTATATATACCAAATGAGATTAAAAGAAAGAAAAAGAGAGAAATCTAAACATAACTAATTTATGAACTGACACATTACTAAAAAGGCACAATAAATACCGAATATTATTTCCACATCAGTAATCGAAAACAGATTACATTCTATAACCAACATTTAGTAAATTAAAGACACAATATGCTTAGTTATGTACAATAGTAATGTCCTAACCTTCCCTTCGAAAATAAAAATTATGTTTTAACAATGATATAATACACTTCACCGTAAAAATAAGCTCTCATTTCCTGACTGCTGCTCTTAAGGAGCAAAATTATGCTTCAGCTCTTATTTGCTTACACAAAATGAATACTTAAACAAAAGAATGTTAATTTTCCAGCTGTAGAGTTAAGCATGCAGGCCCAGGGAAATTGTACATAACATACTAGGAGGGAAAAAATGGATTTATCCTGACCACACATTTTTCCGGGAACTACTTGACACAATGATGTTTCTACCCTTTCCCTTTTATCCCATACTTTTCCCACTCAATGTGCTACTTTTATCTTCATTATGGCTTTCAGTCCACTTAGCTTCTGTTCTGGAGCCTAAACTGTGTTTTAGTGTGGAATGTTAAAAGCAAAAGCAATTTCGTCATGTAGAATTTTCTGAAGGAGGAGTTACATTTTTGCTGAATTACCCAGCATGAAACTAAACAGTTTCTCCTAGCGGAATAGATTAGATGCTGAGTTTTTTTCTGCCTTTCTTTCTTTTCGTTCTTTATATTTATAAGAGTTTATTCATGTTTGAGAATTTATAAGTTGGTTTCGATTTGCCGCAGAAAACATAACAAAAAGAATATTTATATGCATCTTCGAATATTTATATCATCTTTATAGAACTAAAATTAATCCCAATAACATAACGTATACACAATAAAACTTCAAAGATTTGACTAACTGGGTCTTAAGTCCATACTGTTTGGTATTAATTCATGATTGATCAGAAGATTGTTTGGGGAGTTGGCCAGTGAACCAATCTAGGCCTGTCATGAGTCTATAATCACTTGTTGATGACAAATAAAGTTGTTCCTCGCTGGTAATTAAATCGTGTGATTAAGTATGTGATACATAGTCATGTGTTTTATTTATTTTTTTCCATAACGTTTGGTGATGCGGCAAAATAAAAAGTTCTAGAAAATTGTAAAAATAAAGAATTGTCTTTTCTTCAGATGAAGGAATTATCTTTCGGTGCTAGATTTTTATGACTGGAATTTAGAGTCCGATTTTCCTTTTACTGATAGATTAAAATCCAGATATTTTTGTTTTAGGTCTAAAAAAGAAAGTTTTCTCCCCATTTACTTTATTCTCAACTTAGATTATGCAGTTAAAAGTGTTAAGTTACTTGAATATGGGAAAGCCGCAAGGATGAAAATGATTAAGAGGAGTAATGCCTTCGTAGAGGCTTTTCTGAGAGGAATCTGAACGTATACGCGTTACCCATGCGGAAAGTCCCGAAAACTAACCGTGCAACCAGCTCGTTTGCCTGGGATCGAACTCAAAGCATATCAAACTACCAGTGTTTAGTGATTGTAACACTAGACCGCTGGTGGGGCTAAATGTATTAAACATACGTACAAATGTACATAGGCTACTGAAATTTGCATGAAAAAAAAGTTGTTGTCGTCTTGTCTGTGTATTTCATGGAAGAATGGTTGTCAGAGCCTCAAGGAGTTTGGACTTCAGCTTCCAACCAAATTTTGAGGGAAGGCACCCAGGGAGTGGTCCGAGGGTCTCCCACCCCTCTCCACAGTTTTGAGTACCCCGAGGCGTGGTCCCACCCCTCTCCCCTGCTACTAAACCCCACGACAGGACCTCTCGTCTCGCTACATATTTAGAGTGCCTCCAGTGTCCACAGACACTATACATTTACAAACATCCATGCCTTCTCCTGGATTCGAACCCGGACCCTTCGCTATCGCAGTAGGCTCCCCTAACCACTACATTGCCTAGGCGGCAAAAGTAAAATTAAACAAATATCTTTAAAATTAAAAAAATAATAACAAAATACACTGCAAAAGTGAAAATAATGTTTAATGAAAATAAAACATTAACGATTTTATTACCTATGAAGCTCTGAATCATACCAGACATATACGTGTATCGGTGCTGCTTTAAGGCATTTGTTCTATGTAAATGAATTTAGGCCATTGTTCATGTGATATATTCATTTAACTTACAGTAATTTAAATAAAATCGGAATAAAATAAAAATTGACTCGTTTACAATGGGATTAATTTAAAGATAAAAGGAAAACGTTTACGATCAGCCTTCCCAGTTAGCTCACAGTCTAAGCCTCTAAACGTAAGATATGCAGTCAGATCATAAACGGTCAAATTGTTACAATGAAGCAATGTTGCACGTATGCGTGCTTTGACCGAACATTCAAGCTTCTAAACGCAACACTCGCTGTTAGCTCACACACAGTAAATCCATGACTTTAGACTTTAAAAGCAGTTCGTTTAACATAAATACTAAGTTAAACTCGAAATTTTACACCAAAAGAATAATTAAACTCGTGGTAAAATCCACGCTTTCTTCATTTGTATACATACCCGTCTTTTGAAAATGAACGCAATGTTATTGTTTGCATACCAGGAGACTTGCTTTCACTATTATGTCTACTACGAGATGGTGGCAGTCGCTATAACAGCAGGTTTAGTATATTTCACATAGAGGTGTGCTTTATGCTTATTTTGTTTTTGGCGAATGTTGATCGCAGGAAAGAGCAAGTTTAAAGAAAGTAAATTCGTCATTATGTGCGTCAATATGACAAACTGAAAAGGCAATTCTTCAACGCACCTGTACGAAAAGTCGTTTAAGTCTGCTTCCCGCAGCAGTTAGATAGCTTCAAACTATTCGTCGAGAGCTGTTCTTAAGATGAACGGACAACGTACAACTTCGTCATCCGGACCAAACTAGACTGTAAAGCAACGATTTCCAGCTCTTCGCAATGAAGTCGATGTTCTAAAAATAAAATAATCTCTCTAGAAATGAATACAATTTCACATTTTAAAACCAAATTTTTTTCCAAAAAAGTTTATCAATGATGTATTTGTATTTAATTAAATTTATTTACTTTCTTATTCACCTTCTAACGCGAAAGTAATTTTTTGCAACTCCATTTAGGGTCACGATTCACATAAATTGAATACCACTATTCTAGAACTGTTTATTTACTGTTTTATTTCTTTAAATAATTCCACTCCTGACGAGATCATGTTCATTTTCATACTGATTTCATTTAAATTACTAACCTTGTCATAAAACTAAATCCAGCATACACCATTAGTGTAAATCGAGCACGGCTCTTGGCTTCCTAGTAAAGAAAACGTTGTTTAATGTTTAATTTTTCCTTTTTTTATTTCATCTAACATAATTTTCGCTTTTGACACCCGTTTTATAATTTCTGTGCGCTTTGAGAATATTTGATTCTCATATTTTACGTTTCTTAGAAAAATGTAGGTAGTTTTATACATAATGTGATTTACATTGCGGAATTCTCTTTGGGTACTGTTGCCTGACACACAGCTTCCGAAAAATTGAATCTTATTAATTTCCATTAATTTGATATATACTTATATACGTAAGCTACAGTATAGGTAAAATAAAATCTTTAATTTATGATGGCCTCTTTAAGTCTCGTATTTAATTTGATTGCATGCAATTTCTATCCTAAAACAGAAACTTGCTTTTAATAACTATCCCTTGACTGTGGTTTTCCAAATTAATCAATATATCATATAATCCTGATATAACACTCACCACGCAAATATTTACCACAACGGAAGAAAAAACAAATTGAAAGATTTCAGATTTTAACGGTCCCCCAAAAGGGTTTGTTAAGGTTTCTTGCTTTGAGTCTACCAGTCTGCTCTTGCATTCACGTCTGCTAACACCACCTTTTTTGTATTTTCAACTTTATTATAAGCATCATTTTCTTTGGACTTACACCCCATACAATTCAACAGCAAAATCACATAACGTTTAAAAGCAACATAGCATCATGTGTTTATAATGCCCGATGCAGTGTTCTGTGTTGTCATACATTTTTCATACTTTTTTCTCCATTTTCTCAGTTTATATTATCAATGATCCGTTTTCGTAGTAAAATAGTTTACAAAACATTTTTTTTTCTTTTAATTGCTGGCATTTTGTGTGTTAACTTCATTCATTAAATTTCACATTCTTCGTTCTTACGCCACATAAAATTCAATACAAAATCACAATATATTTAAATCTTTACAATTTCCGATAGACAGTACGGTCGCTTGGAGTTTGGAGCTTGGAGGTAGAATTGGCATTTAGCTGATTAAGCTTTCACTAGTACGAATTTCACGTCCTGGGGGTAAAAATATTTTATTTCCTTGAGCGTTACCACTGCTCACTTTGAAATCCTTGAGTTTGCTAATGAAAAATTCATTAAAGTTTCACAAAGCATGAAATAGATAATAAAAATATCTAACATCATTCTATGAAAATACTGAATATTTTTAATTAGATAGATCATGAATTAAATGTATTTTTATTATTTAAATTAATCCGATTCAAAAGAGAGAAACAAGTATTGTTAAGACCTGCATCTATTCCTTTCGAATAGCTTCTTCTTTTAATCAATAACAGACATATTCAGTTTGAAAGATCTTACATTTCGCTGAATGAAAAGTGAATTAACGCATATATATTCATTACCCAAAATCCCATTTCGAGATTAATAGCCCCATAACATTAAAATCCGCAATTAAAAACTTAATTAACTAATAGGAATAAAACTATAATTGTATTATTTTTAACCTAACCTATAAATCCCAATATATATATACATATTTGGCGCTTGTTTTCTCTTCTAGCGTATCTTTCTTCATTCATAGGGCGCGTTGACTGTGGCAGTTTATCTGGCTTCACTGCGTATATATAATAGAAATTTTGTTGTTCAAATATATGCGCGCAGTGAAATTCCGAAGATTGTTAATAAATAAATTTTTCCAAAAAGTTCTATGTTCTCAGACATTCAGTTCAAATAACCTTCCTCCATATTAAAGGAAAGAAAGAATAACTTTAAAACAGAGAGAATAATAAAAAATAATTAACATACAGTGGGACAAAGAGCTGCTTTGTAAAATTCTATAATATCAGTACTACTACGTAAGCATATAATCTGCCATTAAACAAAAGGCGCGAAACTTTGCGAAGGTCATAAAAACTCTTCCGTATTCAGATGCAGTAATAATAAATTATACGCAGCTGCGACTGTCTTTATCTTGCTAAAAAAAAAAAAAGGGAAAAATAAAATGGCGTGACATCAGCGAATGAAGTTGTCTGCGTATCGAGCGACATGTTCGATAACTCAACTGCCTCCCAATTTTCTAATTTTTTCCCAAGAGAAAATACTCTCAAGCTCGCTGAATTTTTATTGGGAAACGATCTGTGAAATTACCCAGTAGTTAAGTTACTCGTTTATGATTTGCTCGCTCTGCAATGTTTTACTATAATTTATGACATGGAAAAGAATTTTTTAGCACTGTTTTGTAAATATAGGCAAATCCTCACTTTCTTTTTTCATCTTCTACTCTGAGATTATATTTATGTGTGTCTCGACATTAGGTTCACACTGCGTCGCCTTTTATAACTTTTTTTCTTGACAGTCTTCTCAATATTCTGGTTCTTTGTCTAATGCCTGGCTATATATCCATTTTAATGGAATTCCGATATACCTAACACGGGTGGGTATGTTCATAGGGAGACATCATTAATAACGGATAAGTTGCGTCTTTTGAAAAGCTCTTTACTTCAGGGGTACGGGTTAATCTTTAGTTCTGCTTTATTCCACATGATGGCAGGAGAGGCACTTACGGTCTCGAATTTTCGACGTTCGCATATTCCGCTTTCTGATCTTTCTAACTTGAGGGTGTTATTTGCCCTGCATTATATACATAATAAATTTCGAATTGCATTGTACGGGTTTATTTTTGGCTGTTGAAAATGTGATGATACTTATATTACTGTGATTAGATTTGGTATTAAATGCAGTAAATGTGCAGTGAGTGTAACAATAAAGACGATATGAAGCTACAGGGAAGTCTATGATGGATATTTATGTTGTTATCAAAACGAGAAGGAATTGATACACAAAAAGTTACTCCTTCTTTAAGAAGTTAGCAAAAATGTATTTAATTTTTATTATCTCATTAACAAGCACAGACCTTTATCAGAAGAAGCAGAAACACGTTGTATCACTTTATTTGTGCAACCAAGGTTTAAATGTTCTATTCTACAGCTTTCATTTTAACGCATAAAAATGTGCTAGAAAGATTTTATTAGCATGTTAAATAATACTGGATACCGTACATTTGCCAAACTCGTTAAGAATGACATCGTTGAAAAGGTTAGATGGTAGAATGAGTATATCAGGATATTAAAATCTGCGTATTTTTCTGCAAACACATGACAGCATAATTTTAACGGCTATAGATAAAATTTTCTTGCCTTATTATGCCAGCTCATATGGCGTTGTCACTTCAATGCGTAGATAAAATAAATAATTTATTGCACCATGTATATTTTTCTTTGTATATTTGCTCCTTGTTTGCATTTTTTATAATCCATTGCATTCATCATATTTTAAAGATAGAGCGTCTGTTAACTATATAATGACGCATAGGGAGAAGAACTAAAAAACAAAGTTTGTAGATTTATAACTGAAAGTTTAGGGGACATTATGGCTTTATTTTTACTTTTATACTGTCTATGCAGTGTTTAAAATACAGCTTTTGTATGTACTTGTTTTGAGCCGCTTTAATAGGTGTAGCCTTTAGCGTCACTAACTGCTGTGATAATTGATGGACCCGACTTCGAATACCGGGGAAGCCATAGATTTAAGTGTATAGTGTCTGTTCGACATGCAGTCGCTATAAATACTCTCGAGCCAAAAGTTCTATCGAATGGTTTAGTGATAGGGTAAGAGACCCTTGCATCCTTCTGCCTCGAGATGTTGTTCTCTTCATCACAACTGGGTCAGAACTTGACACTTACGGCTACAGGACTGTACTTGTACTAGAATCTCGCCCATTCTGTCTTGGCCCCTTCTACTTATGCCGGTATTTATTTACAAATAAAACATTTTACAGATCAACAATGAAAAAAAAGTGATACAACATAAGTACACAACGATATAGTGAATAAAGTTTAATATAACCCATGATTTTAGAAGAAGAGGTATGTCTTTATCATAACAAACATTTTGTATCTATAAAGCTTGATATTAAATAAGAAAGAATAGTTGTAATTAATATGTGTTTATTTCGAAGTAACTTTGATATTTTTCTCTAGATCGAGATATTGCTTGCGTCACATTATTTAAACTGCTTTGTCTTATACTATTGCACATACTCTAGTTTTTTATAATTTATTTTAGCGCCATATATAAAATGAAATCACCAAGCAGTCTTTGTTTGAAGTTAAGGAATTTTTTGATAAAATCTAGACCTTCTGTCAAAAGATGAATTCCCCAAATCACTTTCAATGTTAACTGAAAAATAACATAACTGCTTTTCTAAACAGTTGATGAATTTATATATATACTGGAGAGGTTCCCTTACCTCGGCTACGAAGTAATTCGTGAAGTTGATCTAATGTTACTGTCAGGCAAGTGATTTAAGTCGTAACAGCATATGTATTTGCGTATATATACTTTAATCTATCTATATATAAAGAAAGTATGAATCTATGGACGAAAAAGAAATAGATATTAACAAAACAATATTTTTAAAATCATTTTATGCCCTTTTGTTTTTGTTTATTTATTTTAAATGCAGAAACACAGTTTTTTGTTAGCTCGCTTTAAACGGCATCCGCAGGAAATGCATTGTTCAATTTTTCATGTAGTCTTTTGCCATTCGGAAAAATATAAAATATTCATCTTTCAAATTAATGTTTTCTGTCCAAAAACTCCACTGAGTTTCCATTTGACTAAGCAAGAATTAAGGTCCCTACAACACGTTTTTAAAATTTTTAGAATAATGTCTGTCTGTGCATGTCAGTGACGATGTTTTCGTCCATGATGAATGATACACGAGACTTCCAAAAATTCCCATTTTCCACATTTAAGCTTTCTGTAACCGGAAGTGATACTTTACTTGAAGCTATAAAGGTAAATTTAAAGAATTTAAGTCATGAAAACGTGCTTCAATCTGACTGCTCCGCTAAAGAGAAAACAAGGCACGGGCACTCACTATATTTACTTACCGCCAACTTGAACATAACTAAGGAAGGTAATGTTTTCGGTCTAAAAATCCGATAGTGAGTTTTCAATGAATAAGCAATAACAATGTGTTTCCCATAACACATTGTTACTATCTTTAAAATGATGCGCATGTGTATCGCGAATTTTCGTCAAAGATAACTCTTATATGAAACTTTCAAATATTTCTTTTTTGCATATATAAGCTTTCATTATTCATATAAAAAGTTGATTAGATGTTGGGTGAAACTGGAGAACCGGAAGGGGTATTTTACATGAAACCATAACAGTCTTTAAAGGACAACCGGAAGGGGTTATTTTTTAGGGACATTAGGTATTTTAGAAGCAAGCAAGATGAAAAAAGAGCAAAAACAAAGAGACATTAGGTTGGAGTCATTAAAAATGTGCAATGTCCTCGCCGGGACTTGAACCACGGACCTCTCGAATACGCGCCGAGCGTGCTGACCACTACACCACGAAGGCATGTTAAGAAGGCGGGAGAAATACCTAATATACTCCCTCTTTTAAAGGGCGACTGGGGATTAGGGGATCCAATCGCCAAATCCTGTGGTGGAGAATCATCATTCACCCCCTTTCTTAGTTCGGGCGCCACTGTAGCGACATTAGGTATTTTAGAAGCAAGAGAGATAAAAAATGAGCAATGCCCTCTCCTGGACTCGAGATTACACCACGAGGGCATGCCAGAAGGTGGGAGAAATACTTAATAATTTTACTTGAATCATATAACAGTTTTTAGTAAAAAGAAATATTTTAAAATATAATCCAAAACCTTCCAGTTTTAAAACTTTTATATCAGCGGAAATAACATATTCGATTTTGGTTAAAATTAATAAACCTGAAACGGTATTTCACTTGAAACTCCGAACAGACTTTCGTAAAA
Source organism: Stegodyphus mimosarum (assembly GCA_000611955.2). NCBI lineage: Eukaryota > Metazoa > Arthropoda > Arachnida > Araneae > Eresidae > Stegodyphus > Stegodyphus mimosarum. The sequence goes on from KK115351.1 coordinate 40,666, forward strand.
AAGTGTATTATGAGAAAATCCAAAACTTCTCAGATTTTGTGTTTAAAATAAGTGTATGATTGAGAACAACATATTTATAAGTATTAAATGTATTCTTCGAATTAATGTAAAAAGCATTGAGTATAAGCTCAGTATGAAAATGAACTCTCGTTAAGAAGAAATTAAATATATTAGCCACAATCTACAATTTAGTGTTCGTTTCACTTTTGTGTAGAGTCATGTTTTAAATAAAAGGATACTGCCACTAAATATTGTCGCTATACATTACATTAAAAGAAATAATATATCAAATATAAATAATATAGAGTTGTAGAGACATTAGGTTGGAGTCATGAAAAATGTGCAATGTCCTCGCCGGGACTTGAACCTCGGACCTCTCGAAGACGCGCCGAGCGTGCTGACCACTACACCACAAAGGCATGCTAAGAAGGCGGGAGAAATACTTAATATACTCCCTTTTTTAAAGCGCGACTGGGGATTAGGGGACACAATTGCCAAATTCTGGAGACGGAGAATCATCCTCCACCACCCTTTTAGCTCGGGCGCCACTGTAGAGTTATGTTAGAATTTTTAGAAATTTTCGAAACAAGGAAATCAAAGAAATAAACAATGACCTCGCCGGGACTCGAACCACGGACCTCTCAAATACGCAACGAGTGTGCTGACCACTATATCACGAAGGCATGATAAAAAGGCGTGAGAAATACCTTATAAAGGAGTATAGGTGTATAAAAAGGAATGTACAACAACACGTAACACTCTATCCAGATTTCTGAGAATATGCTGCTTTTATAAATTTTTGATTATTAACTCATTGATTACTGAATTCGAAGCAATATATGACCATAGGATTTACTACAATCCATGCGATAGTTTCAAATTCAAGCGTGAGAACTGATATGCATATAAAGTACGTATAGTTATCGTTGTCCTTTGTATGGGAGAACTGAATAATAAAAAAAATGAATAATGTTTATAATCAACATTGAGCCATAATATTTATAAACAAATTAAATTTTGTTTATAAACGATCAACCGGAAGTAATAGTTAACTAAAAGATTGCTGCTGTTCTGCGATTGCATGTCCTAACATGAATTGGCGGAACATCATGTACTTGCTATATCACTTTTTTTTAAACTTTTAAAGTGATGGATTTACACATGCATTTAATCTGTAATAGATCTAATTAAAATATTTAATATTTTTATCGAAACAAGTCATGTATTCCGATTTTCAAATATACAGAAGGTACTTAACGTCTACTTTTTAGTCTAAATACAACTTGTACTAGATGATTATAGTTGTATTAAATTAATATTATATAAAATATTTTGGGCCATTTGGGCCTACTCATAAACTATCTTTAAACATTAACACAGTACTTTAACATAAACAAACATCTCTGAACATTAAAAAAAGTCCTTTAAACATAAAACATTTCGGGCGATTGTTAAAATCCGAACTCTTTCAAGATTATTCATTTATTTTAGTTTTTTTAAAAATTTATTTTAGTTTTATTTATTTATTTATTTTAGTTTTACTTATCTATTTATTAAGTTCCGCTATTGAACTAAAAGAATCCAAAATTGGAAAACTTCAGATGTAAATGTAAGTGATGTATTATTCATATATAACGCTTATAACCTTTTTTGACAATTGAAAGTTAACGCTAAAGGAATTTCACATATATTTTGAATACATTAGAAACATATTTTGAATAATTAAAAAATTATCTAATAATAATTATTCTTAATTTTATAATGTGTTTTAAATATACTTTACAGTTTTGAGTTAATTACAAATCACTGGTCAAACGTGACTGAAAAAGAAGCATTTGAGAAAAGATGAAGACTTTAAAAATGATTTTACAGTGCTATGCTTCTATTGAAGTACTTCCATGAAATAAAGAAATATAATCTAGCTTTCTAAGCGAGAGCATATTTGCGTAATTCTTTCACATCGAAAACACATTTTTCTATGCAAACCAAAAGCGACTTCCAGTAATATGTTAAAAATAATTATATAAAGAATTTGTCGGATGGGATTTCATGCTACAATTAGCAAACACAACAGAAAGTTCTGAAGTAAAGTAATTGAGTTCTTGATTGGGGGATAGAGAATTCGAAACAATAAGATATGAATCCTATTACGTGGATTTTTGCGCTTCTTAACGGATTCTGTTTTCCTTTTTCTTTGATATTTCCCTTAAACATTCGGTTCACTGAACTGACTATTAACATAATTTAATAAAGCTTGTACAGCGTGTATGTTTTAAGAAAGTTACTCGTTTCCGTGAGTGCATAAGAAGCATTGCATATAATATGTTTCACTTACATTCATAAAACATACAATGTTTCTCTGGGGATAGACACATCTTAGTTTTTGAGCAAACGAGTCTAGCAAATACACGAACGAAAAACACATAATAATCACAAATAAAATGCATTCTTTGTATTTATAAAAATCACAAACAAAATGCATTTTTTGTATTTATAAAAAGCATTCTTTCCACTAAATAATTACCACTGAGCTATAAAGTTTATAAACAAATTAGATTTTATTTACAAACGATCAACTAGACAATCAACAACAATATTTTACTTAAAGCTTGTTTATCGTCGCGATCATGTGCTTGCCGCATAGGACTTTTAAGTCCAAGAAAAAAAAAATTCTAATGAAAATGCACAGGAAAATAGAGAAAATACTCCAACTGAAAATAATCGAAAGGTAAATGGAGAAAACTTAAAAGATTCCACCTTTAGAAATGCATTTTTTGGAATCAATACAAGAATTTATTATGCATATTGTTGCGTTTCTAGGGATTCGTGGATTGAGTGATTAACGATAACACATGAAGAATGAAAACATAATTTATTAGCCAGTATTACTCAAGACAGCTCCCAAAACACGTTTGCAGTCGTCGAAAAACTATGCCAAGCCCGCTGAAACAATCAGCAACACAGCCTTGAGGCTATCAGGCTTATAATGGTGAAGACAGCTTCAAGACAAAGCATTAAAATACAGCTCCCGAGTCTGTTCGGTTGTTCTCGCAACTCAACGTACTCTCGAGATTCTCCACGCTACAACTCGCGATGCACTCGATAGCCTCAACGATGGATCAACTCGACATTAGATTTGGGGTATACTGACGAGACACTCTACACTGCACTGCTACTCCGCGTGCAGGCAGGGTTTATATAGCTTTTGGCTTGCCTTCAAGTACATTCTGGTCCAAACTGGTAAGAATTCGTTCTAGAATGTTCTCCATCTGCAACATATGGCCAATTTTGTCGCCAAATGGGCGCCTTCGCGCTAAATATGGCAACCCTGCCTTACCTTGCCATTTTCTGGCAACCTGCTTTGCGGAGTAGCTTTCTTACTGCGGTTGGGCATATTTAACAATATAAACCAGTGCGTATGAAAATCATGAAAGTTAAATTTATTAATAATTCAACCTGTAACCAAAACTTCCAAGACAGCATTAACACTGATGCAAATGTTTTGTAAAGAATCTTCTCCTTTCTTGTTGCATGTATTTATGGTGTAGCTGAAAGCATGTCCAGCTAGTGTTGAAGATGGGAGGCTAATAGTTTTCTTCAGATACTCGTTTTGATTTGGATGTTTAGAGTTTTTCGTCATCTGCTAGTTTCTAGTTTTATGCGGAGTTAGCAAAAATAGAGAAGAAGAAAAAAAAAAGTAGATTTTGTTGAAAGTGGAGGGGTCGGAGAGTTTCCTTCTGCTATTTCTTTTGTGTAGAGACTACAGTTTTAGATGAAGGTGAAGTGTTCCAGTTACTAGATTTCAAGAAAATTATTTCGACAATTTACGAATAGCGATAGATCACTGCCTAAAAGACATCCATGGAGTGAATGGAGAAATGATTTTTTATTGGTGATATTTTAGAAACAAACAACTTGACAATGAAGAAGAGAAAGCAAAGTAACACGGCGATTACGCTCCAGTGTATGTGAGGTAGAAGTAAACTTGCGAAGAAGTCTCGACGTGGAGGAACATGATCAGCGGTATGGAATGAATAAGTGTGTAATGTAAGTGAATCATGGGAACTTATAAAACACCTGAGAAGAAGATAAAACGAGTTGCGAGATGTTCTCGTTCCAGTTACCGAAGCCTAAAGAGACGGCTAAACTCTACGAACAATATCAAACTGTGTTATGTACCATAAGTGACTATGTTAAGGACAGCTTTCCTGTGCTCATCATACTTCATCGCTAAATTTGTTCGGCAGTCCCTTCACATTCTCTTTGTTGTAGAGTGATTATGTGAATCAGAATTTTGTTTGAGTGGCAAATATTTATTCAGGCGTTTAGGAGAAAATTCTTATTTGTATGTTTATTGTGAGTTTAATGTGTTATTGGGAAACTTAGGAAAATATATTTAAAAGAGAAAAAATTACTAATTTTGTAGCTAGGATATGTGTTTATTTAGAAATATACATTTGTCCACGACAGATACAATTAATCAATTGTAAATAAAAACATTGATCGAATCTGGGTTTATTTTCTGATTACTGTTATATTTGTACTAAATTATATCTGCTATTAGTCTGTAAGATTAAAAAAATAGTGGTTTGGCAAATTTGGTATGTGATTATTTCGCGCAAAAACTTCGACAGACCACTAGTACTCGTACGTTCCGAATTCAAATCGCTACGAAGACATCGTAGTTTTCTCCCTTGTTTTCGGGCTTAAAAAGTGTTCAAAATATCTTGAACAGGTTGAATTAAATTTTCATCGCATTCTCCGTTATTTAGCGTCGCAGACGTTTTTAGTTCCAATAGATTCTAATTTCTTTTGTTCCATTTAACATTAATTGATAACTCCTCAAATCATTTCAGTAATTATGCAAAAGAATTTTTGCTTTCAAAATGAATTTATACTGCTCGTCAAAATAAGGGAATATTGGCAGAAATAAAAAAAAATGTAATAAAATAAAAAATAAATAAATAACATTAATTATTTAAAATGATTAAAAGCAATTTGCACGAATGCATAATTGAACATAACTTATTATATTTTACAGTTGATTAATTTCAGAATATTGAATATAGAATCAAATTTACGGAAATTTAATAATGAAGAAAAATTAACTTTTCTGTTTTGCAACAAATCGTAATCTTTGAGAAAAATGCAAATGTTTCATATAAATTTCACAGAATTTTGATTAGGTCTTTGAAATGCACTCATTTTTCTAAAAGTACACATTTTAATTCCTTATACGAAGTAAAAAGGAAATATTGTAATCGCGATAAATTTCGGGTCTCATATTTATAAAATATGTATATAAAAATATCTATTTTGACTGTTATCGAATGCAATATAACGATGTTTTGCGTAATATATAAATTTAAGGACAGAATAAAGGACTCCGTTTTCCCGTCAAAGAATTATAAAACAGATTTAAAATGGATTCTCAAGAGATTTCTTCGTGGCGTCTGCGCGTACCTAGGTACGTATGTATGTATGTATTTCGCATAACTCAAAAACGAGTAACTTCATGACTTTGAAATTCGGTATATGGGAGTGCTGATTACTGTTATATTTGTAACATGTAGATGTGCACCTTACATTTTACTTGCAATCGACTGCACCAAACGTATATAAATATGTGCATATATTTATCCTTTCTGTTACTCGGCTCAGTAAGCTCAGTTTATTTATTTTTATATGTTTGTTAAATTGTGCATTTTTTGCTTTAAGAATGATTGAACTATGTTGTTCTTATTTTTTGGTTAAGATTTTACACCTTTAGTTAACCTTCATGCAATAATTGTGGATTTATCAACAATTTAAAAGTTTTTTAAGTGCGACTCCCATATTTATACATATAAGCTCCCATATTTGTTTACATTTGCAGCTTATCAGAATAGTGGATTTGTTGCCAATCTAGAGAAAATAAGCTTCGCAACAACAAAGTAACGTCTTCTTTTATTATTGCGAATTAAATTATGCTTGATTCATTCTGGAATTATCATTTAAGTTATTAGCTTGTTTTTGCGTACAAATTGCAATTTTAATTGTAAAAATTGTTTTTTAATTGTTTTAACTGTACTTGGTGTTTTATGTTTTTCTATATCTTTCAATTTTTAATGAAAACATTTTGAAATGTTTATGTATTTTTTGCTTATCGGGTCGTGAGAACATAAATAAGTATGCGCATTAGGTAAGCGGCGCTGAATTGTTTCTGAAATCATCTGTGTTTAGCGCCGAAGTGTGGCTATGGTAAATAAATATAAAAACTTTAAAGAGTGCATTTATTCTGTTGTGGTTTATGCGCTATCGACGAAGTAGATTTATTTCAAAATTCCTTAACTATTAATTCAATATGTTTAAATGAAATGCGGTAAAATTGAGTATAATTTAATATTCCATACAAGAAAGTCATGTGGTGTATACATCAGATTTTTTGATTTGAAGTATGCCGTGAGGCATTTCGCGTGGAGTAATTTGACGATCTACTGGCATGCCCTACATGCTCAATCAGGTCTGAGTCTGATGAGGGGGATGGTCAATCTATTCGAATGATATTTTCTGCTTCCATGTATTTTGACACCCGAAGTGTTCGCAGTGGATGAACACTATCATCCATTAACAAAACATCTAGGTATTCAGCGTTATAAGCAGTCTTATACGGAGTTCAATGATCTCATCGACACCTTTTTTAGCCCTTACAGAACCTTCATCGAAAATATCCAGCTGCTGACATTCCCAAACCATGAAACTACTCCTGTACAAACGAGATCTTTTATGATGAATGGAAGGTAAGATATATGTTTCTTGGTCACTCCAGAATTAAATATGTTAACAGTCCTATTTTAGGCCATATCTAAATCATCAGTAAACACTGCACGGTCGCATTACTTTGGATTTCATGAAACCTGAAGGCGACACTACTTTAAAGGATGCATTGGAAGATAAAAATGAATAGGGTACAAATTATCGGTTTTCTCGCATAATGCCCAAATTCGTAAAACCTTCATGCGGAAAAAAAAGGCTGGTTTCAGCTCATATAGCTGTTCAGGGTTCACGGGAGGGAGACACCATCGTTCTACTAAGAGGTTATGTAGCGTATTATGTTGCCTACCATGTCCTATGAAAAACGAATGTCTGAAAGCAACTCTAATACTCGCTTTAAAATTCGGAGGCAACAATGACGCTTTATGGATGTAGCTGTTAATTTTCTTCGTCCTTGACCGGAAGTTTGTAATATTACATATTTTTGAAGTACAGTCATATACTGCATGGCCATCCTTTGTTTTTTTTGTTAGCTGCCGAAGGGAAGGAATGCCTTTCCGGGAGATATTTCTATGGAAAACTAGCTCGTATGCACTTTACACATGGAGAAAACCACGCAAAAGCTCATTCAGCCAGCCCGTTCGACGGGATTCGAATTCTAGACCAAACTACCAGTATTCTGTAGCGTTTCCGCTTGGCCGCTCATTGCCCTGTAACATTTAGAATGTTGTTCAGTTTGAATTTTTTGTACACTCAAAATACCAAATTTTCCCGAGGTCTAACGCAAACATTATCTTCTTACGCAACCTACATAACGCGTTTGTAAAGGAAGGAAATATTTCCCCTTAGATTTCTATAAATTTTTGCATACCCATCTTTTTAAACGAAAGACCAGTATCATTAGGTTTTGATAAAGATATCTCTTAAAATTTTTGTTGAAAATGTAAAAGTTTTTTGAACATTTTTATCATTTATTTCCAAAAAACAAAAAATATGAGCGATATCTAAGCGTAGGAACATACTGCGATTTTAATTCGTACGTAATGAATACAATTTCAGAAACTGCAGCTGAAAAATTTTATTACATTGCTTTATAATCTGTGAAATTTTCAGCACTCTGGAATGCCCGTATCAAATCTTTCAGAGCCATCGTGCAACTTTAAAGAAAAAACAAAAGTAAACCATTAATTTATTTACTACTACTATTATTCTAAGATATTCTGTGCAATATGCGACACACCGACAAATTCTATTTGCTACTTATTTTAATCATTTTTCTTCTCTTTTCGATGATGGAAATTCGTTGAAGTAAATTATGAAATAAACGACGCCTGCATTTCTTTAAATATGATTAAATAAAAAATATCATGCATATATAAAAGTTTTAATTCAAGTCAGATGAATAAGAAAGTTGCGGTTCCGAACAAAAACTAACTTTAAGATTCTAAGACATATAGATTAAATGTATACGTATCCTATATATTTAAACTTTAGGTGGTA
>KK115351.1:53073-86131 GCA_000611955.2 Stegodyphus mimosarum
CCAATTAGATATTGCTCAATTATGACAAAGAAACATAAGCAAAAATATTCAGAGATTACATATACAGGATAAATACTCTTTGCGCACTAAGAAAACAAGAACATATCTAAAGAATTAGGTTAATTAAAATTCGAAATTTTATTACGTAAAATAAAATAATAGCAACATTATGTGCTATTAAAATCAAGAAATATTAATGTATATGTTATAGCACAGACACACATATACCCACATACATTTTATACAATATAATATGCTCTTCCTAAATTCCATAAATCACCACTCAAATTTAGATTTATTGCAAATGGTACAAATAATTATAAAAAGAATAGATTACATATTTGCAATTTTACTTTAAAAAATCTGTATTTTAATTCATCAACTAGTTAACAAACAACATAACTATAGTGGGATTATTTATAATAATACTCCAGTTCTCAACATATTTAAAATTTTAGAAATTAAGAACATGAGAACCTTTATACTTCTCTACCATTAGAAGAAATTTTTAATAGTTTAATGCAACTCCCACAACGTTTTCCTGATATGCTTAACATCCTTTGAATTGATAGATGGAAAACTTACCTGAATTGTGCATTATTTAATAACTACATTAAATTCAATAATAAGATCTTTCAATATAGAGATATATATATATATTAAATTTAACAAAATTTCTATTCGTAAAAACAATAAGTTTCGTAAAAAGCAATTCGTTTGAATAAAAATGAATTAAAGTTATCTGAGAATACATTTAGATACATTGATGGTATTATAACTTTCAATAATAATTCTGCTTTAGAACAATTCAAAATTTACCCAAATAGTTTAACACTTAATAAAACTAATACTAATCAAGCTACTATTGAATACCTTGACCTACTTATAATTAAACACAGTAAAATTAAATTATATGATAAAAGAAAATCTCCATTTTAATACTATTAAACTAATTAATTGGAAATCTAATATCTCTAGAAAAGTAATAGGTAACACTTTTTTTATAGCCAAATAATCAGAATAAAAAACATTTGTACTGAAATAGAAGATTTAAAAGATGAAATAATAAAACTAATTGATATTCAGGTTAATAATCAAGTCCCAAAACAATTTATTAATTTATATATTAAAAAGGCAGGCATTAAGTTTTCTTTATAATTTATTGACTCTTTATAGTACGATAACATTACTTTAAACCTTAACTGGAGGGTAATCAAGGATTTTGAAGAGTTAAGGGATTATCTTGTAAATATTTTGTAAAAATGTATATTTAATGCTGGATTCTTTCCTTTTACTAATAAAGGGGCAACTCTTTTGAAAAGTCTCAATTATAGCCCGAATTGAGTGAAAATTTAAATCTTTTTCTCCTTTCCCTTAACTTTTTGGTTAGTATTTAGTAAGTTTTATTACACATCTTAAATTTAGTTTTAATATAATTAAATATTACAATACTTTTCACTTTCATTAAAATTTTAAAAAAATTTTTCGAAATTAAAATTCAAAAATACTTCATAAATTAAATTTACTAAAAAAAATTACAGCCCTTAGTAATTTGTAACCATTTTTCACATTACAACAGTTTGCTTTTTCACAATTTTTACACATTTTTACATTACTACACAGTTAGATTTAAAAACATTTTTAGCTACAGAACACACTTTTTACATTACATATAGTTTGCAGAATAATTTTAAATAGTTTTTTCAAATGGTTCTTACATACAGCAGCTTATCACTCAACTTTACCTTTTACTAGCGCCCTCTTTTATAAATTGAAGAAACAATACTTTACATCACTTAATTTGACATGCTGCTCCTTGTCCACACTTAAACAGAAATAATGGTAATTAATTAATTTAATTTAAAACTTACTTTTTACTTGCCTTTATTATATTATTTTAGTATTATTTAATTTAGTTTCTAGTTTATTTTTTGTATGTTAATAGTATCTGTATCTTTTTTGTTTATATGCATATTCGTGTCGGGGAAGTTTTTTGTGAGCAAGAGTTTCTAAATTAAATTGGTTTTCCAAAAAATTGGTTTTATAAAGGGTATTGTTTTGCATTGGCTTTGACTTGTTCTTTTCTAAAAGTTCCACTCGTTTGAATTGCTTTTGGTAGGTCACATCATTTAGTTTTACTTTTGGTTTTGAATTTTACACTTGCTTACATAAATGACGAAACACGAATTGAATAATTGAAGAGTTAGGTTTGAGGGCAACTTCTCCTTGATAAGTCTGTCTTCTGCCAGCTCAACAATTATTCACTTATGCATATTTATTAATTTTCAGGATTTAAAAAAATTATTACAATTTTATATTTGTTAATAGATTTTAATACTTGCACTTGATTTACTTATATTCTCAGAATTTAAATGATATTGTAGATTAGTCTGCAGCAATATAAATTATTTATAATTTCTTTGAAACCTATTTATATAATTAATTTTTTACTTTAAATTGCTTTTTACATATTATATTGTAATATTGTGTATGTATATATATATAGTAAATATAATATTTAGAACATTAAATAAAATACGAACTACGTGAGATATGACACCTGAAATTCTCGATATAAAAATGTTGGACAATTACATCTAAAATGCTAGTTTCTCCATTCCACTTCAAATACATATAGTTCTTCAGAACGTTTTATAAACTGATTTTGATAAAATGTTTCCTTTTCTAAAAATATTTAAAGCGCATTATATAAATTTCTTAAAATTTAAATGCCTTTTATATGGAAAACGTAACACCTGAAAGAATAAAAAAACTTTCTGTGCAGTACGTTATTTAATTAGATAATATGCATCAAAATATTAAAACATTTTCATATGAGGCTTTAGCAGCCTAACTGCTCTATAGGATACCACAGAAACAGCACCTTTCCATCTGAATGACTTTCAGCTTTTGCTGCTCATTTAGCGGCTTTTATTTTTAAAAAAAATTCATTGTATACAAAATTTTATATAGTGGTGATATAAATGTTACAGAGGACTTTTTGCAATTTTACAAAAAATGTTACACTGTTACAAAGAATGTTATATTTTGCAGAGATTTTTCTACGAAGTATAAAATTTTGTTAAATGCGTAATGTTGAAACTAAATAATAAATGAATAATAAACTAACAAAATAACGTAGAAACTGAACGCGAAATGAATAATAAAATACTTAAATAATAAATAAAAAATGAAAAGAATAAAATATTACAGTTAGTCAATATAAGAAGTCAGTAAATATACACTTCAAAATACTTCAGTAACTCAAATTACTTTTGCTTGTACTCGCTCGCACAGCCATAAAATTCTGTATTACAAAAAAGCTAATTTTGAATCGAAATGATGTTGAATATCGTATTCATATGGGTAAGATTATGTTTAAGTTCATGCTATTTTAATGGGGCAAAGAACATAAGTGTTAATTGCTCAAGGGAAGGGATGCCTTCGTGATTAAAGAAGACAACTACAAAACTATGTGGGAAAAACTGCGAAACTAGTTAAGCAGTCAGTTCGTTCGCCTAATATCGAATCCAGGTCTAGTTTCCAAGCATTAAGCGGTCAATCGGCCACAAGCGGTCAATCTGTTGGAGTTTGTTTATGGCAGAAAAAACGCTGAGTTCGTCATCTAGACATTTTCATTGAGAAACTAACATTTAGTTCTTATCCTCATGTTTATAATTAACTGAGAACCGGAGTAAAGCTTTGAAGAAAAGCTTTACGAAAAAAAATTTACAACTTATTTATCATTTAGAATGAATAACAGAATTTCTGCTATCATGAGCTCTTTAAGAAGCAAAATGCATCCAAATGCTTTTCATGCTGGCAGCATATTTCGCTATGTCCTACTTCTTCCAAAAAGGAATGGTATATCCGTTCCGATATTTAAGGTTTTTAAATTTCGTTTTTTAACTGGTATTCAAATATATTTTTATCCCAAAGGGCTATTAATTTCGTATTGGCATTTTGCGTTGAATCACTATAAACGGTGTATCACTTTTCAAATCGATGCCACCAAATGTTAGATCTTTGCATTATACACTGCCGTCTACCCAAATTGCAACACCAAGAAAGACAACAGATATCACAATAAAATTTATTTAACAGATAACATGTTGACCAAGTATGAAAGGATTAAATTTATAGATTTCCATGAAGTGTGGTTCCTTCCAGAATCAGTAGCCAGAGCAGCCGCCATTGTTGGAGATCACCGCTGCCACATGCCTCGGCATTGATTCAGAGATTTTGGATGTGTTCTTGGGATACAGCAGACCAAGCAACTTCCACACGTTGCCAAAGTTGATCTGGTGTGGCAGCTTGAGATGTAATCTGGGTCAATCGTTCAGCAACCATGGACCCCATGTTTTCTATCGGCGAAAGATATGGAGAGAGAACCGGCCAGGAAAGCAGTTCAATCTGGCGATTGACGAAGAACACTTGGACAATGCGTGCCACGTGTGGTCGCGCATTATCCTGTTGAAATATAATATGGCTGTGGGCAAGCCCATAATGTAAGAAAAGATAACTGCCTCCAACACCTCGGAGATATAGCGCTGGCTGTTTGAAGTACCGGCAATACGTACTAGAGGAATGCGAGAGTGATATCCAATATCGCCCCATACCATAATACCCGGTGCAGGACCAGTGTGGTGGTGCATATCGCAGCTGTTCAGCATCCTCTCTCCACGATGTCTCCAGACTCGAATCCGACCATCGTGGTGTTGGAGACAGAAGCGTGATCCGTGAGTAAAGACAATTTCATTCTATTCTGCTGTCCACATCGTTCTTTCATCGCACCATTGGCGGCGAGGAGACGTTTGTGGTTCTGTGACTGAGCGATCCGTCAATGCCATGCCCACAATGTTCCTGTCATCACATGAAGTGGTGCACTGAGGTGGATGCGATCGAACACGTGGGTCCGTGGTACCCTCCTGAATCCAACGGGCACATATCCGCATTACAGTTGTTTGGTTTCGTACAACACTACTACCGATTTCCTTGAAAGATAATCCACACTCACGGTAGGCCACTATCCTTCCTCTGTCGAACTCGGATACTTGATCAAAGGATGATCGCTCTTTACTACGAGGCATAATTGATCGTTTTTTTTTGAAAAAACCACAAGAAAAACACAATTGCCGAACTTGAAATCGTCAAAAACTCCAAGCCTTAAATAGCGCTTTGAAGTGGCGCCACAGTCGCGCGTGATGTGTGTCTGGGCTGAAATTCTAATTATTTGCATATCTCACCTCCGCTAATGCATGTTGTAAATTTCATGTTATTTGCATGCTTCTTTCAGGGTGTTGCATTTTTGGTGGCAGTGTACTTAGAGAAATTAAGTAATGAAGAATCTGCATAAATGTATTTATGTTTCTCGCATTGTGATAAAACAACGGTACGTAGAGCCATCCAATTTTGAATAACGTAGCTTTCCACCAGAACATGGGATCTGAAAGCCCAAATTTGGAACTTGGAATTTATTTTATTATCTATTTCATATTTTATAAGCCTTTAACGAATTTTTGATTAAGAAATTCAACGATTTGAAAGCAAACAATGACAACGCTGTACGGGGAAAAAATATCTGCAGCGCCAGAGACTGTGTATCGGAAATTCTAAAGATATTCTCATTGAAAATTCCTTTGCTATATTGCTGTGCAACTGAATTTTATGGTTTAAGTGTGAAGAACATGATAATTAATAAATATAGGTGTAGAGATCTCATGAACAACTCAACGCCGAAAATTTGAGGTTTTTCAAACCACGTGATCGCTACAAAGGTAACACGCAAAACGTTAAAAAAGGCCCCTTTGGGCGTAATATTAAATCTGAAAACTTCAGATTTTGTTAGTTTCTTTTTATTTTATAAAAGTGTAGACTTCATTACATTAAGCAAAATGCTTTCAAAACCTTATCATTTATATTCTTCCATTTTTCACGGGTAACAGCAAAAAAAGTCGAAACAGAGCTCAGTTTTTCACCTGCATTAGATTATTTATCACATGTATGTATTATGTTTTGATTTCCAAGAACTTGCAGTTATTAATCCATTTAACGTAGACCAGTTCTTGTTTCTCTGATAGAAAGAAAATCCGAGTTTGCCAAGGCCGTACGAGTTTGCGCATTAACGGCATTATATATTTTTTCTTTTGATCGCACATATGCTTCAGTCTTTAAGATGCATTCGCTCCACTAATTTCCACAAGATGTGAGAAAATGCCATAATCAATACTTTTATAGCTGTTGGGGAAGAAAGCTTTAGAAAATTAAGATATATTAAAAATCTCATATTTCATCCATGAATTAAATCCAGACGTAGGTTATGACATTTTAAACGCAACTCAGAAAAATTTCATATCTAATTAAACGTATTAATTAAAGACGAAAGAACAATTATTTTTAAATAACATCAAAATCGTATATGAATGTATAAAATGCATCCAGATTTGCTAGATTAAAAAGAATTTTGAAATGAAATTTTCAATTTAATATAGAATCTTAAGATCAATTTCAATAGGTTTAACATTATTTTAATATGTATCTTTTAATGAGTCTAGAATACTTAGAGCTATCATATTTTAGTTATAAGGTTTTACATGCTATTTTATCCAATATGCATTCTCTGAAAAGTATTTTCTTGGCAACATTTTATCCTAAATTACGGCGATTATGGATACTGTTTAGCAGTCCCTCTCTCGTTCATAGCAACCCTTTAAATAACATCTATACAACATTTCGGATTTCTGGCGTGCTCTGTTTCACAGACATTGCATTTAACTAGTTCCGAGCTTTTCCGCTGCCATAACAACTGAACATAACTCGCAAACGCTCCAACAATTTCCTCGAAATTCTCTTTAGAAATGTTAAGCATCCAAAAAAAAAAATTACTCCAAACCAGTTGATAGTTTTCACTTCCACTTCCAATGAATACTGGCTTCCTGCAAAATAGGGCAGTGATATTTCAATCTTATTATGAAATGCCTTCACAGCGACAAAAGAGAAAATGGACCAGAAAAGATAGGATGGCCGTTATCACTTGTCATGCGGGTACTTAACCCAAATGCGTGTGAATGAATCCAATAAAATGCAGGGAGAACAATTTTTAAATTCCCTGGGATATGCATGGCAAAATTGCATTTGCGCATCATTTGGATAAATTACGTTCGTAAAGTGAACTTCAAAATCCATGAGTCGTTTAATCAGAATCTTCAAATAAAACAAGCAATGGAAAGCTGCATCAGGAATGATTCTTTTCACACGTCTGGAAGTCAAGATGATATTTATCTCATTTAGACCTTAAAATAAGAATAACATTAGTGGAGTAAGTATATGCTTAAACATAACGGAAAACTATGTTGAGTAATTATTCAGTCTTTCGAGTAGTCTCAGTATTGTTATAATATTAGATGTTTTACAATTAATCATTAATGTATCTTTTGTTTGTATTTTAATATTGCATTATTTTCTGGCAAGAGGGTTTTCTGAAAGATAAAGGACTTATATCTAGTCATCCTCGAAATCCCAATAAGTATAGAGATTTATTTTAAATTTTAACCAAAACAATTTACATATTCGCGTTTTTGCGTTTTTTTTAAACTAGCGTGGTTTTCCTCTAATTAAAAAAGTGATAAATAATTTAATTATTTTAAATATTATCAAAAACTCATTAGTCAGGTCAATTTCTCAAATGTTTAAATGGTATCACTAATTTTTGGTCTTTCTAAGTACTACTTCGTTTTGCTTTCAAATTTTCTAAATATTCTTTGTTTTGCATCTTTTCAGCCGTCTTCTAGGACAAAACGCTCCCAACAGTTTTCTTAGAAGCATATACGCATACATTAAAATACATTATACCTCCAGCGAGAAAACATAGTTCTGTCATCAGCTCGTTTGAATAGTGGCAAAATTTTCTAAACAAACGAAATATATCTCTTTGATTAGTTATTTTAATAAACAGTTACACAATACAATAAATACAATGGCAGTTTTAATACAATGAGACATTTAAAAATTTTTTTATTAATAAAACAAGAATAATACCACAAGTAATTCGAAAAATGCACTTAATTTAAAGACACGTTGGCAGATATAAGTTCTGTAAAAGATGCTTGACGCGTTCTATTGTGTTATGGAAAAATTTTTGGTTTTCTTAATATTTTGAAAAGCTGAAACCTTATTTATTTTTTTTTTGTTCTTTTCTAAGTTATATCTTGAATTTGATACAGTAACAAGAACAACGCTTTTTTCTTAAAAAAATCATCCACTTAACGAAAAAACAAGGTTGGATCTACTATTGAAAGTAGAATACAAAAATTATTCAAGTTATGTTTTTAACTCACATGAATATATAGCAGTAGAAACATATATTTTTATTTATTATGCTTATACAGTTAAATATATTACTTACACATGCGTAAAATACCATATATGAAAAGACATTCACTTTTTATTTTTCATCTTTCAGAGAATATTTATGTTCAGTGTAATTACATCAAAACTAGAATCATTCATATGCAAAAAATCGTTTTTAAATAGTATACCAACATGTGCAAAGTTGTGTTACGTTTACTTTAATTTTTGTTTACAAATAATTTCTTACATATGTTAAAAGCTAGCCTGTACGTCTCTCAATTTAGACCTTTTAACAGACGTTTTATTTAAATTGCAAAAATAATTCATTTGTTTTATTTTCATTAAATCAGTGCATGTATTAATTATTAATTAGTTCACCAACATCTACCAACTTTGTGTTATCCTTTCTTGTACCTTCTTCGATATATTCCTTTAAATTCATAAATGGAATTTTGATCTAAGAAAAACCCTCCGGAAAAAAATTAAATTTTGAATGAGGATCATAACTTATGGCATAAATAAGCGTTATTACAAATATAATCAGTAAATTTCGTATACATCTGAAAACTAAGTTTTCAGAGATTTTAATGCGAAAGAAATCTAATTATATTCAAGAATACATGAATCTAAATTTCTTATCTTGACGTTCTCGTTTGCTTCTAAATCAAACATAATCTATGTTATCTAGATGTTGCGATTCTTATATCCTCTTTTTTCGTCGTATAGAAGATAAAAGTATTTACTCTATTGTAATTTTAAAAATCGGATATAAAATTATTATTATTAAAACATAATGGTGGAGGAGATAAATTAAAAGCATAAAGCATTATGCCGGTGCTTTATGACACATTGTGTAAAACTGCATTCTTATTAACAGACTGAAAACTAAAATTTTAAGATATGCATCTGCCTCGTTGTCAAAGCGAAATTTCCCTCCATACAGCAAAAATGAGAAAAATACGACTTCCATCTGTTAACAAAACATATTTTCCAATTTGCTACGAATTTTCCCTCGAACAATGTCAGAAAACTGCTGTCGCTTTCAATTTAAAACTTTCGGGTGGAGAATCGAGAAATACTTTTAATAAAAAAATGAATATCGAAATTTTAAATTTACTGCAATTTCTCTACGTGAATCTGAAAAGAAAATGAAACGAATTCAAGCATCTGAGATCAAATACTTTAAAAACGTGGGAGGAAATGTCAGGCAAAAACAAAAATATAAATACTGAAGTTAACTGGGAAACTTACAGTGTTTGAATAGAAACAATTTTGTTCATATTTTTCGCAAATTTCCTCTTTTCTCTCTGAAAGCTTCGTAATACTCCTAACGTTGACTCTCGGTAAGTAGGAACATTCCTGAAACTTGAAAAGAAGAGAAAATTGCAATGAATCATCTATGAAATGTGAACAACTTTGGAAATTATCCAGGAATTCTGAAGGCGTATTTTCTATGTGTAAGTGTGTAAATGAGGGCAGTTTTTGAATTAAATATTTGAAGTTATGGCTTTTGATTGATTTTAATTTGTGTACGTTTATCGGGAAGTTGAATTCAAATGAAACGAATTATCGATTAGATTACAGTTTGTCGTAGAAATGGAATTTATAAACTTTATTTTATTTTTATTCACATTTTTAAGAGCTGCGAAAAGTCTGACAAGATTGAAAACTTTGGTGCATCATTTTGTGAAGGAAAAGCGTTAGCTTCATTAATTTCCCAAATTTACTTTTTAATATCACTACAATCTATTCCGCGTTAAAAGCAAATCAATCATCAGTTCTTTTTTCTAGACCATTAAATGATATTTTTTTCTTTCATTTTTGCTTATAATATAGACACTGCATTGCAGTTACTTAACAAAAAACGTTTTTCTTAAGCTATGTAAAAAATCTAAAAATATAAAAGAATTTTATGTCTTCACATGAAACTCGAGCTATCGCAGTATTACTTATACACAAAGGGCGCTGTAATAGTAAATAGTGACAATTTAATATGTTTCTGTTTAGTTAGGCATTCAGTTCACCAGTTTCTTAACTTAATTTCTTAACCACATTTATATTTTGTTAAGAAAGATCCGGTCACTTTTTGTCGCAAATGCTTCTTTTAGATTTATTTCCATTGATATTTTAATATTTGCTATAATAACTAGTGAATACTTTTAAGAAAGTAAGTAAATTTAATAAACATAAAAACTTCCAAAGTTGATCATCGATATTTTAGTCAAATCTGTGCATTGCCTGTTTTTTTGTCATTTTGTAGCAAATTAATTGATTACTAGCATCCAAGGTCTAATTCCCATGTACCTTCTTATCCAAAATTCGCGGTTAAATTAGTTCTACTTTTTAATTAGTGTAAGAGTAAATGCAAAAACAAAAAAAAACACCGTTATCAATTTAAATTACCACCTGGTCAACCGCGTTGCTTATCGCTATTTATTGCCATTAAAAATCACTGGTTTGTATTATTAGACTGGGCCTTGAATCTGAGTGATTTTCTTTTCTATTCTCTTCCATTTTTTTCTTTACTTCTTTCTAAGCTGTCAGATGGAATATTTTTGCAAGGTAGGTTTTACACGGATATCGATATAATACATGCAATCAAATCTTTGTAATTCATCACGGACATTCGAAGCAGCTCAGTATCGTAAATTAAATACAAAATTTTGCGCAGTACAAATAAAAGTTTAGTACTTTATTCAAAATTTACAGAACTTGCCAAATTCTTTGTAAAGCATGCTCAAACTTTTATCATCTTAAGTTGGGCTCAAAACGGACCATATAAATTCTAGGAACTACACGGAGCGAAACAAAAAAATGTACCATATGACTTCCTTGCACGGAATATTAAATTATACACAATTTTTTTGCATTTCATTTAAACATATTGAATTACCAGTTAACGCATTTTGAATTAAATCTTCGTCGATAGCGCATAAATCACAATAGATTAAAAGCACTTTTTAAAGTTCACTATATTTATATTTACAATAGCCACACTTCGGCGCTAGGTTCACACCATTACATCTCATTCATTTTATAACTCAGACTGAGCAAAAATTATAGCGTCTGAAGAATTACCACAAGTTCTATTCAAATACCATAATAAATCTAAAACGATGTATAAAAGAAATTAAACAAATAAAAAAGAAACGGTATTTCCAGACGATTCAGTACCGCGTACCTAATACGCTACTAATTAATCCAGTTGTCACTTCGCGATAAGGAAAAAGCACATAAAAATTAAAAATATTTTCAGTAAAAATTGAAAGATATAGAAAAACATAAAACACCAAGTACAGTTAACACAACTAAACAAACAATTAAAATTACAATTTGTACTCAAAACACCAGCTAATAACTTAAATGATAATTCCAGAATGAATCAAGCATAATTTAATTCGCAATAATAAAAGAAAACGTTGCTTTGTTGTTTGGAAGCTTAGTCTCCCTAGATTGGCAAAAAAATCCGCTATTCTGCTAAGTTTCAAATGTAAACAAAGATGGCTGCTATGGTAATAATAATTAAACTAAGCCGCACTTAAGCAACTTTTAAACTGTTGATAATTCTACAAATCTTGCATGCACATTTACTAAAGCCATAAAAATTTTAACCGGAAAATAAGAACAACATAATTCAATCATTTTTAAAGCAAAAAATGCAGAATTTACAAACAATAAAAATAAAGAAACCGAGCTCATAAATTTTGGCGCAGCCGATCGCAACCAAAGTAAGAGATGCACATCTACATGTTATAGCACCCCTATATACAAAATTTCAACGTCCTGAAGTTACTTATTTTTTTAGTTATGTCAGATACATCCATACATACACGCAAACGTACGTAGAATCCATTTTAAATCAGTTTTATAATAATTTGGGGGAAAAGTGTCCTTTATTCTGTCCTTACGTACGGATGTCGCTCAAAAAATTCTTAAATTGCATTCGATAGCAGTCAAAATAGATGTTTTCGTTGAAATATGGTACCAGAAATTTTTCGCGATTACAATTACGCGATTTACTTTTTACTTTCTACAAGGGAGTAAAAGTGGAGCAGTTATATATCTCCCGTTTTACTGGGCCGATTGACGAACTTCAAATCCCATTTTTTGATGTCTCGAAAGCGCGACTTAGGATATGTATTAGATTTATATATAGCATTGTTTAAATATAGGTATTTTGACACAAAATCGGACTTTTTCTGAAATGACATGCCAATTTTTTCCACATTGAGATTCTACTACTCAAATTATGTCGAACTCCAAAGTTTGGTAAAAGTCGCACGAGTAGTTTTTAAAATATTAGCTCTCAAAATTTTAACTCCTCAATGTTAATTCTCTTTGGTATGTACTTATTAATTTACTAATATCTTTTTATGAAACATATTTGATTCCTTCCTACACAATTCGAAATTTAGGTTCATTCCAAATATAGGTCACCCATTTTTTATGATTTATATTTACAATTTGTACTTTTAAATAATTTAAAAAAATTTTCGAAAAAACATTTGAATTATAATAACCTATAAAATTTTACAATCATCTTAAAGTAAATTTATTTCTAACCATAACTACAAAAAATTAGAGCTCTTTATTCAAAATTTCCGAAGATATAAGTGGATATATATATTGGCGCGTTTTGAAATTTGGCATATTTGTTGAAAGCGATAATAACGAAAACGTGATTTACGAACTTTGTTACAATTATTTGAAAGTAGGAACGATATGACTTTCTTCTGCTCCTGCACAATGGAAGGGAAAGGAAAATAGGTTGCCATATATTAAGAAGTTCATCTAGTGATTTATTCTTGGGTCAAACTGAAACAAATGCGATAAGTTAAATTTTTGAATTTCTCTATAAATTTCACACCAAATTTTACAAAATTTAATATGTAGGCATCATTTGAGTCGTAGAATTAAAATATGGAAAAAAAAGTCGGTTTCTTAAGTCCCATTTTGTGTCAAAATACCTATATTAGAACAAAGCTATATATAAATCTAATATATACCCTAAGTCGCGCTTTTGAGACATTGAAAACGCGATTTAAATTTCTTCAATCGTCTTAGTAGAACGAGAGGCAAAGAACTGTCTTTTTTTTTTGCTCAGTGTAACTGAACTGTAACGAATATTTAAGGAAATAAAATACGAAACCATATTTTACGAAAACTGTGGCTGCATGCGCTGTGACTGTGTAACTCTCATGTAAAGATTGTTCTGTGAAACTTTATTAATTAATGTGAATATTATGTGTCATTTATGATGTGTATTATTCTGTGTTATTTATAATGTGTATTACTGTGCGTTATGTATAATGTGTATTATTCTGTATAGTTAACGTAAATATTATTCTGTGAATTAAAGTAATTAATGTAAATATTAGTCTGTGAATTCTTTGTATTTATCGATAATATATCAAACATATTTATTTAAAAATCCTTCAGAATTATTCCTAGCGAGTGGCTGAATGGTTAAGACTGTTGACTCGGGTTCTCTGCGTCACTAGTGTTTATTGATTTTCCACAAGCTTAAAGTGGATACTAGCCAGTTCCCTTAAGATGTACTTCCACGAAAGCTGTCCATGCGTTAGGCAGATAGCCCATGATCAAATAATCAAGTCTCACTTAAACTAGCCTCTTCCTAACTATACTTAAAAATGGTTAAAGAGAATTAAATAGTTGCCACTTAAGGGAACTACATTTTAAATAAATTGGTAGTATGTTTTTTTTTCAAAATTTTTAACATGCAATCACTGGGTCCATTTAAATGTTAACTCGCTAGTGTTGCGATTGCTTTATCCTATTTCTGATTCATTTTAGTTATTTTCTCCCTTTAGAAATTTCTAAACTAAATCTTCCCAGTAGACATATTATTTATATTAATTTTACAAATTTACAATTTATAGTTCATTATTCTAAACATTAACACAAATCTGCATTTCCAAAAAAACTATAAATGTTTCTTAGCGAAACAGTTAAGATTAGCGTCAGTTATTTACAACTCTTTGTAATCCAAACTTAATAGACTGGAGCAAATAGTCAAATTGCCTCCATATGTTAGAAAAACTATCCAATTTCCCCATTGCTGTCAATGCAGATATTCCCATTCCGTTTCCCTACGTCTGCAATCTCCTAGGGATCAACTTCAGAAATCTAATTAAATGCCTAAGCCTCGGGGATTAATTCTCTGGCAGAATTGAGACAAAATGTCGATTTTACACTTGGTTAACCTAGTGGCAGGGAATTTTAAATTAAACCTAAATAATGATTCCAAACGCTAAATCTGTAGACGATTAAGTGGATAAGCGAACTGATACTTCAGTTTTATGATGCATCCATTGTTATATGTGATTACAAGAGGTAAATAGCAGATAACTCTGGTAAGAATGGACACGAAATATAGATCTATCAGATTGATTTAAACAGTATTAAAAATCGAAACATCTGCACCAATATAAGATAATTCTATATTTAAACCAAGTTCTAATTGCATTAAATGAGACATATCCTAGAATAATGTCTCAAGTAAGGATCGTTTAATTTATAAATACGTTGCATAAGTCTTACTAAATTTAATTTACGATGTTCTCAAAAAGAGATTAAGAAAGATTTTAAATTAAAAAAATGCAGCAAAACATAGCAGAGCTTACCATAATTTTGAAATGTGCTTTCGAATTTCTTAAAAGCAAAGGAATACTGAACTAATGAATAACACTTCGTGAACTGAAATGATACATTAAAAACTAGATCCACTTCATTAAATATTGGACAGTACTAGGTTTATTAGGAATACGACAAAGCACTTTCTTTAAATAGTAATTGACCTTCTCCTGAAATCCTTCTAATTTCGTACCTTTAAAATCCACAAATAATGTTAAATCTTTAAAATTAAAAAATGAGCTCACCTTATTACAACAATTCGCAGTCTTATAATACAAGATTGGAAAATTCTGTGTATATATACTCGACGTTTTTTAGTTTCTTGTACGAAGCAAAAGGGAAGTATTGTAATCTCGAAAAATTTCGGGTATCATATTTCAACGAAAATATCCATTTTGACCGCTATCGAATGTAATTTAACGACGCTTTTGCTTGACATCTGTACGTAAGGACAGAAAAAAGAACTCCTTGCCCCACAAAGAATTATAAAACAGATTTAAAATGGATTCTCAAGAGGTTCCTTCATGGCGTCTGCGCGTACATAGGTACGTATGTATATATGTATTTCGCATAACTCAAAAACGAGTAAAATCAGAACATTGAAATTTTGTACATAGGAGTGCTATAACATGTAGATGTGAAACTCCCTCTTTTGGTTGCAATCGGCCGTAACTAATATATATATATCCACTCTGTTGCTCGACTCAGTGAGCTCAGACTTTTTATTCTTATATATTGTTAAATTGCGGATTTTTTGCTTTAAAATGATTGAATTATGTTCGTCTTATCTTCCGGTTAAGGGTTTTATACCTTTAGTAAATCTGCATGCAATATTTGTAGAATTGTCATCAATTTAATAGTTGTTTAAGTGCGGCTAAGCTGAATTATTTTTACAAAAGCAGCCACCTTTGTTTGTAAGGTTTTAGTTAAACTAACCAAGTTTTATTTTAATTTAAATCTGTCTATCCCCTCTCTGCTTCAACTTCCCGTCAGAAGAAGCGCGCGTTTTCAGCTTATGCTAATTTTGAAGTACAGCGAAGTACTATTTAAGCCAGAGGTAGAAACCTCTTAGTGTGAGAGAGCTTAGTCTCAGACCACGGTTACTCTGCTCAACGTTCGCCTGACCAGCTAGCAGTTAAAATTTATAAGCCATAGTGCTTACTACGTGATTGCATTGTAAAACAATTTGAAGTGCGATAGTATTAGTATATCTTGCTACGCACCCTTTCAGGTAGAGGCCAACTTTCGCGAATTGCTCTGCGAAGCAAACTTTGATTTAAATTCTATATAATTAAGTTTTTTTGGTCTCGAAAGAGAAGTATTTTGAAGAAAAAAGCAGCATTTTGAAATTTTGGAAAGTCGTAAAATGGTGTTGCACCGCCAGATGCATCTAATCGCATATTTAGCCTAATTACATAGTTTTAATATCTATTTATGATGCAAGTTTCTAATTGAGCAGAGTCGTTTTCAATTTTTATCATACTAAGTTAATTCGTAAAGCTGAAAACAATATATGTCGTGTGTGAATTGGTGTAAACATGAGAGCAAAACTTGGCTAAAAAACAAAAGTTTGGTAATTATAAGTAAAACAAATATAGTATAAACGAATGACTGAAGTTGATAAATGAATAGACAGTT
The DNA here is from genome assembly GCA_000611955.2 of Stegodyphus mimosarum. NCBI lineage: Eukaryota > Metazoa > Arthropoda > Arachnida > Araneae > Eresidae > Stegodyphus > Stegodyphus mimosarum. The sequence goes on from KK115351.1 coordinate 69,715, forward strand.
GCAACTTAAGATTTTATAATTTAATAATTCATATTTGTTTTCAAAATGCATCAACTCAAGATCCGTAAATAAATTTGTAATTGTTTAAATTTTTGGTATATTTCTCTATCCCATTTTTGAAGCTAATCTTCAATTATATGTCTTTAAATAAGCATATTTCATGTACATATTTTTCAGTTATACTGGGAACTCAGACCCGAAATATGACCCTTTCAGTTATATTGACTCAGACCCTTTCAGTTACATTGGGACCTGCATTATGAGCAGGCTGCCTCTGAATTAATATGAGGATTCTCGAGGCTTCTGTTCCTATTATCAGCGTAGTGGACAATGAGAGTATGGAATATGGAATGGATTTTTGATTACGCCAAAGCATATTAGGGTAAATTGCTTGAAGGAAAGGATGACTTTACGGAAAGCGTTTTATGGCAATCTAGCTCATATCCATGATATTACATCATGAAAATGGTGAGCTCGAGTACTAGTGGATCGCTCGGATAAAATTGTTCTAAATTCAAGAAACCTCCTTTTAAAAATTAAAACATGTAGCCAAAAAGAACCTCCAAGTGCCTCCAACTTTAAAAAAATCCTAAGTATTGTTTGCAACCAACAGATTTTTACACAAAACAGAAATGCATGCAAATTAAAATACCAATTAAATACATAAGAATAAAAACTTAACATTAATAAAAAAATTAAACAGGATGCACAAGAAACATATACAATTTTATAAGAAAAATATGTAAAACATAATATAAACAAATAAAAATGAATGTACAATAAAAAACAACAAAATGTATTATACGTAAATAAAACATAATTCTAGTATATTTATGAAAATTGACAACATTATGATAGAGACACATACTCTGAAAAAACAAACTGCGTAATACTGCTCTATTGTTATAACCATTTAAATTATTTTTCTTACATATTTATTACATTACATACATCGAGCATTTGATACATCATTCTCTTAATTTCCTAGATATATGCTATAAAATAATAAGTACATACACACATGAACCTATATCAAATATCTATCATTTAAAAACTGTGCAAAATTACCCCGAAAATGAAGACAAAGTAATGATAAAACTATATGCAAATAATATGTAAATAAAAACAAATTAGGTAAACTGTAATGTAAGACAAAATAATTAATATTTAAACCATTTAGCGAGAGGCATAAATAAATATATGAAAGAGCACGAACTTTTCTTCAGTCAGATTCATTGAATTTAAATATTTAACTCATTTTTTAAACACAAGTGATAATTCAATGTAAAAATAATTTAAATTATAACTCCCAGTTACTGTTTTTCTTTTCTCTGGTAAAACCTGCATTTAAATTGAAATTTTACGGAAAAAAGTGTTCCGAAGAATTTTGATTTATATATTATTTACATTGTCTTTCATCAAAATTCTAATTTTTTTAAATCTGAAACGAATACGCAGTTTGAGAAACTGCAGTGTATGGCTTTAATATTTACACATAAAAGCAAAGGAAAAAATTAATAACCTTAAAAGCCAAATTTTCATACTTTTGGGAAGAAAATAGGAAATCTTTGGAAAAAAGAAGGTTTAGAAATAAAGTAAATGGTTGCAAAGCATTTCATCAGCAAAGAAAATACCAAATATGCGATCATTCTTACAAAGAGCAGAAGGAGGGGGGAGCTTTTTAACCTCTGTTCTTTACATGCAAGAAGATTGTTCTTTTAATTCAATTACAAATTTTATCTTCTTTTTTCGCTTATGTTTAAGAAAAATGTCCTTTCTTACTTGTGAACAAATGAAAAAAATATTTGTAATTTAAATTTTATTGATTTCTGCCTTCTTGTTTCCAAATGGCATTCAGCGCACTCGAGGCCAAAAAGTAATCAGAAATGGACGCTCACACTTAAATTACGAATAGAGTTTCTTAAAAGTCTTAGATTTAAATAAATGAATTATTCGGAATGGAAAGGTAAAAAACGTACGATGTATCTTTTTAACAGAAAATTTTACTTTAGTTACAGATCGATTTTTCTTTAAATAAAGTGAAGTCATAGTTAAAAATAAGCACTAAAATAATATCTCATATAAATAAAATTTATTTAGAGCTTTGTAAAATTAGTAATATGCATGCTTATAATAGTTTCTAAATCAAATAAAGACATTTTATTTATCCTATGGTAAATTTATACCTACAATGTTGAAAAAATATTTTAATTAATTACGTTCTTAAGTAATTACTTGCGAAAAAACAAATATTTCACTTGTCGTGATATTTATTAGTTAATTGGTTTAGTAAATCGTTTTTCCGCAAATGACGAATGAAAAATATTGTCATTAGGTTAAGTGTTATTTCTTATGTTGAAACTGAATTATCATAAACTATATCATGCAACTATTAATTAACATTCAGTTTATCGCATAAGCTGTTCTACTTAGACATTAGCCATAGATTTCAATGCATTCAATGTAGAAATTAGGGTACTTACTGATTATCCGCAGCACCACGAAAAATCGCCAACTTATTGGCAATTTCGTAAAAGCGTTTATATGACCAACTTTAAAGCTTATAGGTACTTTGCGGTTCATAAATAAAACCTCGGAGGTCGACTGGAAGCAATCTTGGCTTTCTGGCTAGGTCAATATCTAGACAGTCTTGAATTCTGGAGAAACATTAACAGTCTTCACGATGACTAGAACTACCGTTTATTCGGTGGTAGGTTCAGACTCGGCAGGGACCATATGGTACTGTCTGTCCCTTGGTTGTGGGGATGTTACATGGTTTTGATATTGAAGGTTGTCTTTAGGAATTTGGATCTCCTTGGTCAACGCTGGGGGATGGTCGATGTCGAACTGTTTTCTATGCTATCTCGGTGGAGGCGCAACCGTCCACCATTGACTTATATACCCAGGCTTGGTGAAATAAATATTGTCCGCCTGCGTTGACCAGGAAGATTTTGACTCCTTGGTTCGCCTTTAAAGGTCGAAGCGTAACTGTGTTAAGGAGGTCTTTCAAGCTAATCAGGCTTCCCCCTAGTGTATCCAATCTATCTTCCTCCTAGTGTACGGTTCATAAATAATAATAAAAACATTCTATTCTGTTATGAGGGCGAAAGAATCTATGTGGCTTATATTACATTTTTACAACCGATGAATACTATTTAGCTCATAGCATAAAAATTCACGTGCACTCGTGTGTGGTATGCTCCTACATGAGTTGGCTATAATTACCTATATACTCGACAATACGCCAAAATACGGCAGTTTTATCATAAGTTTAAAACGAGTGTGTCGTTAATCGGAAAGTGCCGAAATTCGATAAGCGATTCACGGTGTATCTCAGTACGTAAGAATTTGCCACCTTTTATAAAACTGCTGGAAGTATGCCTTACCACTCAGATGTAATCGAATGCAATGTTTCACATTGTTAGTCGTCTTCGAAGCAAGAGTTCATTTTATGTTGTTTTTTAAATCTAATCAGAAGGATTTGTTTTTAAAGTCACATTTTGAGTATCTGTATAACACAGGATTTAAAATTGGAATAGAAATTAAAATCGAAACAAGTCAACAGGGTGGCGCAATGCTTTAATTATAACTCGGGCCACCAAAGGATGAGATCATTGCATTCAAGTTCACAGAGTACGTGCTTCATGTCACAATGAAACGTTATTTTATTATAAATATGAAAGCTGCCTTATTATCATTATCAAAATGACTATAATCATTGCTATATTATAAAATGAACTACCTATTCGGCAAGATTCATGATCAGTAGAAAAAACATTCTGTTTATACGTCAGTAAGAGAGTATGCGTTTGGTTCTTGAATTACCAACTACCAAATGTAACTATGTGATCGGGATAAAACTGTTATTGCAAGGAAGCTGGCTAATAATTGCAAAGCGTTATACTCAATGATTATCAAGTGAATCAACCTATATAATTCAAGATATTATTAACGCAGTATTATTGATACCCCATGCACTTAAAGAATATCTCGAAATATTTAAAACTTGGTGGAAAATACTGACGAATAGCTATATTTTGGTATGTTGATAAATTATTAAAATATATTAATTTTATTTTATTACGTAGTTTATTATTATATTTATATTATTTTGATAAACTCCTCTGTGTACACATTCGTGGTTTTACTTGTATACTTGATCAGGTTAGACAACTATTACAATATGGCAAAGCACACAAGGCTATCTTCCTAATCAGAGGGATATCTTTGAGGAAATTAGAGATAGCCTACAAGTGCTTTGCTATAATTAAATAAATTTTAAACCAAATCTTTGTGGGAGCTTTCGAAATAAAACTAACACTTGTTCATGTTAGACATGGAAAAAGTATAGTTTTTCTCCATGTTTTCAATTCAAAGTTCTCCATATTATTCTCCATATTTTCAATTCAAGATTCTCCATAGTATTTCATATTATTCCATATTAAATTTACGCCTTATTATTCCACATTCATATTTCTCTACTTGGCAAGTACGGCTTTACGTAAATGCACGCAAGCTTGTACGACTAAATATTACTTGAACATTATGCCGATTGCTCGAACTTAGGAAGTGAATTAAGTAAGAAACGCTGTCATATTATGATAGGTTTTATTTCTTAATTAAAAATATATGAAATTTAATGTTCATATGGCATTAAATTTCATATATTTTTGAACTGAAGAAAATTAGTGTTATTAAATTGATAATTTAGCTACTACAAATCGTTTTGATGGGAGGTTCCTCATATACAGCTGTGGCCTCAAATAAATTGCAAACACGACATAATTTAAATAACTGTTATTCGAAGAAAAGTGCATCGGCGGGGGGGATAAAACTAAATTCCATTACAAAGCAAGATTTTAAAAACATTGCTAAAATATAATTTTAAAATAATTCTAAACAATTACTTTATACCATTCAAGTTTCCTTTTAGGAATCTGCATTATAAAACGCGATATTTTGTAGCTGTTCTTAGAAATATTTGCCTTTGGTCCCTTAAACACATAATTTAATGATAATTCAGGTGGTTTGGATCATATGAATATTTTATTTTCAAATTTTGGCTCATTTAGTTAAGGAAAAGTTTCTTCATCTTGAAAACCGTTCCTTTGGTGACCAATAAAAACATTTAGGTTTAGTGTATTTTAGAAAAGAGTGCCATGGTGCATATTTTTGTGCAGAGTGTTGTGACTCACCTAATTTGAAGAGCTAATTCCTTTGATTAATTTTTAATTTGGCACTACAAAGCTACCATTTTAAAAGCTACTTAGTCATACAATCATTTTTAAATCACCTGCATGACAAAGGGATAGACGTAATATTAAATATCGCTCTTGCAGACATAACAACATTAAATAGTAAAACCTTGTACGCGTTTACCTCAACGGAAATTTTAAATCAGTGCACAATTATTTTTACACTATGCATACTATTTGTAGAAGTTACTCAAACTCTGAACATAAGGATACAGTCAGTATATATTACAGGATGTAGAGCAATTTTGTAAAAGCACTGTTATATAATCATCAAGTATTAATCAATAAATTGCATGTTTATTACAAAAAATAATTATAAATGGGAAAACTCATATTCTCTTTTTTGAAACATCGAAACGATTGAAAGGAAAAAAGATAACTGGAAAATCTTCTAACTAACCGAATCGATAAAATAATAAATACGAAAACTGTCATATATATCTGTAATATATATAACGCAACTAAATTTTATAAGAATACTTATTACTCTATAAAATCTTTTATTGGCAAAATATTCCTTTTGCCCCAGAAACACAGTATTAAAAGCGTAACGTTGTAGTGAAGTAAAGTTACTTTTATTTCAGAGGAAAACATTCCTTAAAAGGCTTCAAGTACCGTTTTCTTAAAATACGTATTCCCTTGCTTTCCATAAAATTTATGATTTTCTGAAGGTAAGAATCCATAAATTTCGAAAACTTTCAATGGTATGTTTCATTCTAATTTCATAAAAATGAAAGTTCAAAAATATTAATATTCTTGAAAGCCTATTATTGTTTATATCCCCAATAAAGAAAAGAAATTTCATCTAGATCTTTCTTTTAAAAGTGAAATGAAGATTGATAACCGTTTCAACAGTAAACATTATGTGAGGAGTAGTATATGCATTCTTTTCTGTGAGGACAATTTCGCTTTTTTAAGCAAACAATTGGGCCAGACATTTAGTTTAATTACAGAATCTTCTTGACGTTTTGTTTAAATTCCAAATTTACTTGCATGAAACAATCATGAGAAAAAAAATTTCGCTATTAAAGTTATGATTGATTATTACGACAAAATGTTTGTTATCTTAAGAATATTAATCGCGGAAATTGGATTTAAAAGCCGATATTTCTTATATGGAAAATAACTGACTGAATTTTATGTTTTCATAAATGAGTTTTAGTGATTTAAATATTGAAATGTTTTATCATAGTGAGTCTTAGTTTTCAGGTCGAATATAATTAAGTAGAGTAATAGAAAAGTCGCCGCTTAGACGGTATAGTATAAGAGAAGCCGGTTATAGTGTAGAAGTGGGTGCTCTTTCGATTGGCGACAAATGTTATTCAATCTTGGCGATGAAACCCCATTTCTGGTTACCATGATAGCTTCCACTGCCATCGCCTTAGGGTTACCGTAACTTTGTTTTAACCTTATATGACGTCCTCCTTCTCCTGATTTTTTTAAGTGAAAATAGATCGATGTGTACATGGACAAATTCAAGGCAGCGAGCAATGCAAAGTTTTCGCAATTCTCTGATTATTTTAAAGTGAAAATAGATCGATGTGTATATAGACACCGAATTTGAGCAATTCTTTGACTTCTTATTTTGGTTTTTTGTAGTGGCCATCTTGAAATTATGCCTTCCTGGCGGCTTCCATCTTGGCGTGAAAAAGAATCGCCAAAAAAAAAATAAAGCGTACCCAATTGTAAACTTTTACCGAGAAGCTTACTTCGGCACCAAAAGGTACAGGTTCGAATCGCGGAGAAGTCATCGATGTTTGTAAATATATAGTGTCTCTGCGGCATGGGGACGCTCTAAAAATATGGCGAGCCGAAAGTCCTCTCACGTGAATTGGTGGTAGGAAAGTGTGATGGAAAACCGTCGGAGCTCTTCTTCAAAACTGGGGTGAAAATAGAAGTACAACCTCCTTGAGGCTCTGGAAACTTTCTTCGATGAAATTCATGGACAAGACTATAACAATAACAGAAAATTTCTGTTGCACTATAGTGTAATTCTGATTATTCTAATAATTGAGATCGAAAACTTTGTGTACAATACTGTTTTAAAATGCGTATAGCGGTGTTATTGCTACCGTTTTTGAATTCACGAAATTGTGATCATTCTGGTGAGGACTACGGAAAGAACAAGTAATTAGTAAAGTTTCAGATTACAATAACTAGTTAATTAAAATTAAAGAATCCTTTATTTTTCCTACCATAATTTAAGCTAATCCAAAGAAAAGTCTTAATAACTTTGGAGAAGATGTTAAATTTTAAAATCTAAAAGTATGATCTTGCCCTTACAAACTCATTTACGGTCTTACGGTTAAATTAACATGCTACGAAATTTCATTTATATTTAGGTTTTAAGCTTCATTTCAGACATTATCTTGCATCTTCTTTCAGAAATTTGGAACTAATTTCTGAACTATAGTTTAACAAAGAAAATACGAAATGCATAACATATAAAAATAATTTCCTATTCTCTATTAACATCTTTTTTACCCTACTCTCCAGCTTTTATTGGGTGAAACCGTGCCTAGAATATTAGTATTTTAGCAACTATCTAATAACCGAATTCCTAAATGGTTAGAAGCATTTAACAGACTAGATTTCAATGGAGTCAATGCACTAGGTATAAAAAATCATGCCAATTTCTTAACTATGTTAAGTGACGAATACTTTTAATTGTTAAAATCTTAGAATTTTCGGTTTATATTCCATGCTTAGATAATTGACATCCCAGTTATAGAAATTCTTTGGCCGTAAAATTACATTTTGCCGCATTCACGTTTAAACCTACTTCGTGTAGAGCAAATCTTCAGTGTGCTTATCAGCTGTGTTACGCATGTTCCTTGTGCCATCCAGCTACATTACTGTTGATTTACAAAATACGGCCTTAAGATTATATCCTTTACTGTCTGAAATGTAACAGAAGTCCCGCTTAGACTAAATGGCATTCTGAAAAACGCATAAACCCTTGATTTGGGAATAAATTCAGTTTTTGGGGGCGCCCTTCAGTCTCACACATATCTGGAAATGTCTAGAAGTGTAATATAGCGTGATCATATATTTTGTTAAGTATAATTTTAATTTTTCCTTATTATTTTTTCAGTTATGGTAAACTGTAAACCGTTTATTTTATTACACTGGTTAGTTTCCTTCAAACTAAAGCGAAGAGCCATGCCTTAAATCGATGGGAGGAAGAGTATTCCTTTTTATGCATAGTGTAACAGACCTAGTATACGGACTAATTCTGGGGATAATTGTTTTGTCTTTTAACATGTTCTAAATATACCTTGCTGTGATATTCTCTTTAACATTATCGTAAAGGCATGGTTGCTCTACACGGAGGGTTACTTCCTGATTTGATTGAGTGACACAGCAAATGTAATTCCCATGTTATCTCATCAAATAAATATGAACAATTTCTTAGATTGCTCCAGCCTTTTTTTCTTCCAGAGGCAATTCTTTCAAGTCTAAATTGCCGACTCGCCCTTTTACCTCTCAGTTTTTGCATTTCCAGTTGTACAGAGTCTTCCTGCAAATCAATTTGCGCACTAGTTGATTTTAAGCAGTCTAACCCCAATATTATATTTGCCTGTAAATTTCGCGAGAAAAAAAAAACACTTTATGCTACTTATTTTGAACTTGCACACTGAGTCATTCGCCTTCCGCATTCACATTGTTTTCTCTGCGTTGGTTTCTGTAACATAAAAAAACCTGTACTTTCTAAATCTAAAAAAAAAAAAAAACATTTGCTACTTCTTTGTGTTCCCTTGATTGTTCCCTTCTCTGTGTTCCCTCCATTAAAGAGTTTGACGGGTTTCCTCTAAAGATGATTTGGATATTCGGAAGGGAAATATTTTAAAGTAATACTATATTTAATTGAATGTCATCTGGATTGTTGGCTTGTTGCCTTCTGGCTTCTAGCTTGTCTTGTTACCTGGCTACATATTTAATCTAGGGTGATTTACTTCTCTGACCCACAGCACTCATACGTAATTTAAAGGTTTGTATTTATAAACACCTGCTTTCCTTTCTTCGAATTTCTTTTCAGATTTATGTTAGGGACTTTCATTTACAGCCACATGTGGAATTTCAAATTTCACAGCTAATTAAAAGAGGTCTTTTAACTTGCTAGGGTTTTTTTAACTCTCGAAGATCTTGGATATGTGGTAACAACTTGGGCAATATAATTTCAATAAATTCTGAATAAAGTTTCTGCCCATATAACAGTTTTACAATCTGCTTTCTTCATAGAATGAAATCAATTAACTACACCTTATTATTTGATATTTACCATGAAGTTCTCCTTCTAATTTGTATGATCTCTAAACAGGAGGAATGCCCTAAGAAGTACAATTTTAAATACCGCGAATACATAATTCTCACCACCAGAATTCAACTTACAGATATCTTCCAATGCCCTTACCCCAGTTCAGGCTTGACCCCACAGCGCAGAAGTTGCTATAGCAACATTTTCTACTTCTTCAATCAGTAATAGTAAAAAATGTATTTCTAAGCTTTCGATAAACGTGAACACCGAACTTCTGGAATAAAAACTAGTGGATTGCTTAATTGATGAATGGGTTGTTTCTAAAATATACTCAAATCCCTCCTCTGGGTCTATTGGTGGTGCAGAAACTTGGAGTCTTCGGGGGGGGGGAGGACAGGCTGAAAGCTGCATCGTCACCAGGCATGATTCGTGACAGATTTGGGCTTAAGATGTGTGCTTGCGCTTGAAGAAGCTTAAATCAATGTCTTATAGAGACAGGTGAGTCATCACTCTAGTCTGAAGCAAAATGACTGAGCATCATGAAGATTAAAACAGCCTTTTCATAATTCCTTAAAATTAACAGAAGGCCCTACTGTGTGCCTTCTGTTGTACTAAAGAACGAAATTCCGCCACTAGCGGTTATTTAAATCCCATAAGTAAACGTTTAAGTTCAGTAGCGTTATTTAAATCCCGTAAGTGAACGTTTAAGTTCAGTAGCGTAGTCCGAGAATACATAAAATATTCTACTTAAATTAGGTCAAGTAATTATTGGTGTGTATTGAACATTGGTTAACAAAATGACTACAGCCGTAATAAACTTTGGTTTAGATGGTGATAAACTGTAGAACGTGTACTGCAAGTGACGCTGCTTTAAGTCTAAAATATTTAAATCCCAGGCTTAAATACACAGTCCAGTCACATTAATGTGACAACTACGTACTTTCCATGTCAGAGTTAAATAACCAATCACAGAAGGCAGGTGGCAGCACAGTGCAGTTGAGCGTATATAAAGGGTGTGTGAGGGCTTCGGAAAACATTTCAATCGTTGACGTAATGCAGAAACGAAGCGATTTATCCGACTTCCAAAAGGGCATGATCATTGGCTTTCGGGCCAAGGGTGGAAGCATTTCCGAAACGGCTGAGTTTGTGAACTGTTCGCGTGCCGCCGTGGTAAAAGTGTACCGTGCATGGCAAAATGGGACTGTCCAAAATCAGCGACGTGGCAAATGTGGTGCACCACGGGCCATAGATGACAGAGGCGAACGACGGTTGCGGAGATGCGTTCGGGCAGATAGACGGGCTACCGTTGAGCAACTGACCACCAAAATGAACCAAGGGGCTACCAAAAGTGTCTCCCAAAGTACTATTCAGCGAACATTGCTGCGTCTGGGCCTCCGAAGCAGACGCCTGGTTCGTGCACCTATGCTGACTGCTGTTCATCGACGGCGAAGGCTAGAATTTGCACGCCAGTACAGCAGCTGGACGTCCACTGAGTGGCGACAGGTTGCGTTTTCGGATGAATCGCGTTTTATGCTCCATCGGACAGATGGACGTTGGCGTATAAGGCGTGAAACCTCTGAAAGGAACCACCCTGCAACCATTGCCGGAACGGTCCAAGCTGGAGGCGGGAGCATTATGGTCTGGGGAATGTTTTCCTGGCATTCTCTAGGTTCACTGATCATTGTGGAAGGCACAATGGATCAATACAAGTACGCATCTGTCCTTGCGGACCATGTTCACCCCTACATGCGCATTGTTTTTCCTCAGGATGATGGCATCTTCCAGCAGGACAATGCGAGGTGCCATACAGCTGCCAGTGTACGTGCGTGGTTCGAAGAGCACCAGGATGAGTTTACCGTCCTCCCCTGGCCAGCAAACTCACCTGACTTAAACCCAATCGAGCATCTGTGGGACCATCTCGATCGAGTTGTTCGCGCCATGAATCCTCAACCGCGTAATCTAGCGCAGCTGGCCACGGCATTAGAGTCGGCATGGCTCAACATCCCAGTGAACACCTTCAGGGACCTATGTGACTCTCTTCCTGCACGTCTCGCAGCAGTCCGCTCTGCGAAAGGTGGTTATTCTGGCTTTTGACAGATGGTCACATTAATGTGACTGGACTGTGTATACAGCTAATTTGCACTCTTGTGGGAGCTACGGAAGAGAGTTATAAGGTATTTCTCCCGCCTTCTTTGCATGTCTTCGTGGTGTAATGGTCAGCGCGCTCGGCGCGTATTTGAGAGGTCCCTGGTTCGAGTCCCGGCGAGGGCATTGCTCATTTGTCATATTTCCTGCATCGAAGAAAACATAATGTCTCTGCAATGGCGCCTGAACTAAAAAGGCTGTGGATTATAATTCTCCACCACCAGGATTTGGCGATAGGGTCCCTTAATCGCAGTCGCCCTTTTGAAAGAGTATATAAGAGTATATAAGGTATTTCTTCCGCCTTCTTAGCATGCCTTCGTGGTGTAGTGGTCAGCACGTCGATGCGTATTCGACGTACTATTCTATAATTTCGTATTTTTTATAAAGCTAAAAGCAATGAGATTGTAAAAAAAAACTGATTGCAGTTCCTTCTGCGTATTTTTAGAATGTGCGTATTTATCATGCCCATTTAGTAGTTAGCAGAACCATGATTCGAATGCAGATATGGGTGCAGTTAAATTTTTATGTTTTCATATGAAATATTTCATAATTACCGTTCAAAATGTGAGTACGTTTCTTTATGGTCATATATCTATTTTCATTCATGGCGATTCTATAGTTTGAGCCCCAACATAACGATGATATCAAAGACACCTTCGGAAGAGGAGCAGTCTGAAGGAGTCTTTTTACGGTAATGTCGTTCCCCACCTCGGCTATATGATGTGAAAGCACTGTATTTATGTTTCCGACCTCTACAGGTGCATTGATGACTTATAACTTTTTCGGTCCAAAGATTGATAAAGCGTTTACTTCAGTACATTGAAATAATGGAATCTCACTTGCATTGGAAACAGTTTCAATGAATCTAACTTGTACATTATTATATATAATACGGCATGTATAATAGATAGTTCTTTGCAATATAATGATAATATACCGACATCTTCATTAAGCTGGTATCAGTAAACTGCATGAGATGCAATTGCATTTGGCTGACCTAGTACTGGAATTAGTTAAAAACTGAAATTATGCACTATTTGTGTGGAACGACGATTCCTTTTCTTGAGCAGATATTAGATGCATTTTCTACCATTTAATACCACTTTTAAAGTTAGAGAACAATTTTTGAAACGACCTTTAGGGACCGTTTCCTTAGACGAGAAGTTTATTTGGGATCCAAAAATTCAAATGTCTTCTTTTATGATAAAATAAAAGTTGGCAGTTATCAATATTCCGTATATGTTAATATGTGTAAAATTAATTGCGCATTTTTTGGTTTCAATTAACTTAGTCTCCTGCATTTAATTAATCAATTAACAACAAAGTATAAAAACAAATATTAAGGCTAAAACTGAAACAAATTCAACCTGTTTTCAGGAATTGAATACAAGGCAAACACAATCTGAGTCGAAAGTTTTTGTTTTGGAAATCCTGTTAAATCTAACAAAAAAGCTAATAATATATACAGTATATTCTCAGAGTTTAAATTTAATCAATTATAGCTTTATAAAAACATTCTGTTCACTACAAATGCTAATTATACTTGCAAATTAAGAATGCCATTTTGGCAAAAACTAATTAGAAATTGAAAATTCAAAGATCAATTCTTCCTCAGAGATTTCTTTGAAAAAACGTTTTTGCGCGAGAGATAATTCTTAAGATGTTTCTTTAAAATTAAGAATAAAATGCAAAGATAAGGAAGTAATTTTCTTAAAGCTAATTTGAGGATTAGGTCCAGAATGAGAATGTTGAAAAAATTGAGTGGAACATTTTGGCTGAATGCATTATCTTTCATTTTAAGTAAGTGATATACTAAGATCCTTTTTAACGCATATTTTGCTGCTTTAAAAGTCAAACGTTTAATTACACTTTTTGAAAATATTAACATGTATTTGCAATTAATTTAAAATATATGTTTTTCATTAAATTAATTCGGTGAATTATAGCCTAGCTAATGAGAAAATGTACTCAGGATGTTTAGCGTATGTAATTCTCATAAACAGAAATCGTTTTTTTAATGTGGGAATAATTTTCACAAGGTTAATTTTATTCTGTTGCATGAACTGGCATAAGGCCAGCTGTATGAAAAGACATATCAGTTCGTAGAATATATTCAGGTTATTTTCAAGCTTTTCGAAATAAAAAGACACTCGGTTTATTCTAAAACTAATATATATATATATAACCATAAAAATACATTCGCGTTTAATCTTCGTTTCTTTCATAAGTAAGAAAGCAACTGTTAGAGTGAGAAATTTATTATATTTAGTGATGAAACTTTTTCTTTCGTAATTTGGTTGACCGTAGAATTATATAAGCTACCTTTCATGTTAATAGATAGTTTGCCATTATAAGTAGGCTGAGAGTCAGTTAACCTTGTGTGTAAATGTATGATGGTGATGAGTTTTACAAATCAAACAGTGGACCGTTTGTCATAGTGCTAGTGAAGCCGACTGTCATAGCATTGGACATGAGTTTGAATCCCGGTTAATGGCATGGGCTAGTGTATAGCGTTTAAAAGCATCAAGCGCAGACAAGCTCAATGTCAAATCGGTAGACTAATGGTATTGAAAGAATTATTAACAGAACCTCGAAAACCCTTCCGCCACGTTGCTGTCCATAAATGTAGGGCGAAAATGGGCATAAGTCACCTACATCAGAGGTGGCCAAATACTGAATTATGTATATGCATATATGTATACGATCGACTTTTTTCTTAAAAATGTTTCCCCAAATTTACATCTGCGTGTCTTCGGTCAAAATTTTGCGTGTATTCAGGCAATGATAATGAAATTTATGAGCCTGCAATATGGTAATAAGTGAATAGGGAAAAATATTTAGCCTTCGGGAGCTTTAAATATGAAAAAGCCGATCCACATAAGTATGTAGGTGCAAAACAATAATATGTACATTCGCTAAATTTGAGGATATTAGCTTCTCGTCTGACGTTTCCAAAATTCTTCCTCAGGTTCCATAATTTCTTAAGATTATATCAGTTACAATTATTATAATATAATATAAGGGTTATAATTTAAGATTATAATTTAAAATATTTATTATAATCATTGTTATTGTCTCACTTATAGCTGTCAATTCATTAAACTTAAGAGTAAAACAAAAACATGTATTAATGTAATTGTATAATTGTTATCGTACATTTTCACACATTTTCTGAATTTGCAGCATCGCAATTCTTCGAAATAATTACAGATCTTGAATTGCAGCAATAAGTTTCTTTTCTAGCCTCGGTCATAAAATTTTTTGTTACTGGATACATTTTAGCTTATAACTTAAGATATTTTGCTTTCTAACTTTCTTTAATAACGTAAATGCAATCTTAATGACTGTAAGTTTATGAAAATAGAGGCTAAACTAAGCAATTATATAAATTTAGCTGATAAATGCTGCATAAACATAGGTCTTAATGACAGATCAAGAAAGCTGTGCCACTCAGAGCGTTAATTTCGATATAAAATCTGTAAGAAGCGCTAAATTACTGAGCCAAGCTTCATCATTTAAATTTGCACATTCTTGATCTTTCCCTTCGAGAAAAATCTTTATCGGAGTTTATAAATAAAGAAATCATTACATCGGTTTGCAATAATAGTTCTGGCTTCCTTCATCAAGTTGCAGTTAGATTAGATCCCGTCTGAGCGAACATCCTTGAATGGAATTTAACAGTTTTGAATTCTATGTCCATCATTTTGTTTTATTTATTTTTTGTTGGCTGATACCTGTTGCTAATTATTGAGTGGCATCTAAAATAACTTGCGAATTCGTCACGATTTGGAATAAAGTTGAAAACCTATTTATGCAAGCTTTTCATTGCTCCTGCTCTATCTGTTCTTATTGAAACTAATTTAAAATGGGATAGTTTCAAATAAAAAAAAAAGCGCTTTTTAAGAAAGTGAATATATCCACTTTACTAGTCATTTTGTTCAAAGAAATCAACCCAATAATACTCATTTAGATGTATATCTTTTAAAAACCACGCGAATAATAATAAGCAATTCTGCAGTTCACTTACATCTGCCAATTTATTAAACTGAAAGGAAAGACAACAACATGGCTCCATAATAATTCTCTTATATTTGCACTCATTTTTCTCAATTCGCAGCATCTCAGTATTTCTAGACAACTGTAGATCTTTAAATTCAGCAATAATTTCAATCTTATTTTTAAAATCATTGTAAGCGAATTTGACATTTCTTTTATAAATTCCCTGACAGGGACAGATTAATTTTTTTTTTGCCAAAATATGTCTTATTTTGAATGATGCACGCGATTTCAACGCGAGCTTTTTAAAATATTTTTACCTGTTTCGTAACTGAGCCTTATATCTTATTTTGTTTCTCAAGTCACAGTCTTGTGAGTAATAAGTTTGATATTTGTTATGTAAATTTAAAAAAAAATCTGATGTGGGCACTACATGACTTCCTTGTACTGCCTAATAAATTCGCATTTTTTTTTGCTGCACATCATTTAAACTTATTTCCTCGAGTTATTCTAACTTAATTAACCGGTCCCTCAAAGCAAGTTGAAAATGACATAAAAAATTACAAATTTTGGAATTAAATATCCCTTAAAGTTTAATTTCGTTATTTGTCAGAAATTAATCTCCCCCCTTTTTTTTTGTTAAATTTGACATCTCTAAAACAGAAAAATTTTCTTCATTTAAAACTCTTCCGCAGCTGGAAGTAAATGACCGCGACCAACGATTGCGAAAGTAAAGGCAGGATAAGGATTTTTAAGCAGGGTA
>KK115351.1:91825-119113 GCA_000611955.2 Stegodyphus mimosarum
AACAGCCTTCATTTCATCTTTTACAGATTCTTGAACAGCCTTCATTTCGTCTTTAACAGATTCTTGACCAGCTTTCATCTCTTCTTGACAAGCTTCCATCTTTTCTTTAACGGATTTTATCTCTTCTTTAACAGAATCTTTCATCTCATCTTTAAATGCAGCAAAGGCTGCCATAAATTGCCTTAATTGTTCTTCCATTGCTCTAGTTAATGGCATTCAAAATACCCCACTCCTGACACCAAAAATTGTTACGTGCGTACGGGTTCGTTATATATTGAATGCACAAGTCGTTAAAAAGTTTACAAAATTTTATTCTTTCCACAAGAAATAAATTAAAATGCTGAAATATTTCTTCACAGATCTTCGCACAATATCACAATATCTCAAACGTTTAGCAAAAACTCAGTTCAAAACAGATAAAATAGTTCTATCTCACAGCGAAATCGCTACAATCAATACAGCATTAAGTAAACAAGCAGCAAATCGCTTTTTACAGCTACAAGTATAACAGCAACAACAATAACTACTAAGATGAGGTGTTTCACCTCGGCTTTTATAAGCTTTTAAATTATCAGTAGAACAATCACGATATTTCTAGATTTTCTGGGTGGCAACAGTAATTACGAGATATTTATTTATTAAGCATTAAATGCATGGGCTCTTTTATTTTTATTGCTATTTTTTTTTCGACGTAGCTTTCTCTTCAAAAATCGTCTGCGTTGCTAAGGCAACATGAAGCAAATCTAATTACAATTCTAAATAAATAGCCAAATAAATGTGAAATTCGTAACAATATTTATAAAAAGATACTTTACTGTAATGTAATTAATCATTTCTCACAAAATTCAATGAAATAAAAATTCCTATATGTTGATTCACTTTAGGTTCCCTTGTTAGTCCAAAGGGATTTAGTCCCGAAGGACTATTACTTTCGTTTTGCGATTTTGCGTTGATTCACTCTGAATGCCCGATTCACTTTTCAAATTGTTGCCACTAAATGTTATCGCTCTGCATTAAAGTTTAAAAAATGAAAAATCTGCATAAATGTATGCATGTTTTTTTTGACGTAGCTTTCTCTTCAAAAATCGTCTGCGTGCGTTGCATGGGAAAATAAAAAGGAATTTTAATTACAGTTCTAAATAAATAGCCAAATAAATGTGAAATTCGTAACAATATTCTCTAAAACTTTAACGACTTTTTCATTAACAAACTCAAAGATTTCAAAGCCAGCAATACCAACGTTGTACAGAAAAACATTTTTATCTCCAGCGCGGGAGAGCGTGTACCGAAATTTCTAAAGATATGCTCAATTTAAAATTATTTTGCGATATTGCTGTTGAACTGAATTTTATGGTTTAAGTGCGAAGAACATGGTATTTAACAAATAAAGGTAACACACAAAATGTTAAGTAAACGTCCCTTTGGACGTAATTTAAAATCTGAAACATTTCAGATTTTTTTTATGATATTTTGAAAAATTTGGCATTTTAAAACAATTGAGCTTGCCTAAAAAATCCCCCACCTCTTGCAAATCATCTGGCCGGTTTTTGGGACTAGTATATGACTTTAGATTTGCTTTAATAAATTGAATTGAAATTTATGCACATGAAACAGCATATTGCGTAGTATTTATTAGCCATTAAAATAAACCGCTGATTTAAATCTCTAAAGGTTCGTACGAAATACAGTGTTTGATTCAGTACTCTCAGAGAAGAGGAAAAAAGTTAATAAGCTATACGTGATTTAGCATCGACATTTCCCTTTCCTTTGCACATTTATCCCTTTTAGCTCTTTCTTACAAAACAAAGTAACGTTTCTTCTCTTTGATGTTATCTTAATGCATGCATTTATTTACAGTCTTTCAAAGTCACGGAATCTCGATGGGCATTTAGAGTATACTAAGGACATGTATAATGTTCGTATTTTAGTATTTTCTCCGTATAGATTCTTTTCCCTCGAGTTTTTCTCTTTTTTGTTTTCAGCCAACTGAAGGAATGTAATCAGGCTTAGTTAGAAATAACACTTTTTTCTCTTTCCCAGCTCGCATATTTGCTTTGTAGTTGGCGGAAAAAAAATACTGTTCTTTTTTAATACTTTGGTACCAAAACGAGTTATTTATACCTAGCTCGGAAATCTCATTATGTTGGAATGCATTGTAAGGGAAGATTGTAATAAAAGAGTGAATGCAAGGAAGTCGAACTAAATGTGATCAGCACAGTTTTATTGCTCTGGGACTGAAAAAAATAAAGACTTTTAGACATTATTTTTTTCGCTTAAGTTTACCGAATCCTTTCAACCAAGTATTATGCTCATCTACCACACCATCTACTTTTAATGAATTTCCTTCTAAGACTATATCCTCCATTAAAAGATAATAGTCATTTAAAAGTTTATTGAACTTCCTCTTAGCAATGAAATTTTCGTGAGCTAGCAAGTACTTTCATTGAATTAGAAGGTTCTTTTGCTTTTAGAACAAAAATCGATAACGGTTTTCTTTGCGCAATGAAAAGCTAAAATAATAGAATAATAGCCATAAGATGGAATTCGTCTCTGAATGAAAAATTCGCCTGATAAATATTTCAACTAATATGCTTATGTAAAGGAATGAAATGACCATTTTATTATTAACTGCTACTTAATGAATTTTTAATTCCTGATTATCGAAAAGGATTTTTGAAGGAGAATTTTAAATAATACTGTATTAGTTTTGAAAAGATGTCTTACGTATTTGACATAAATTGATGTAATTATGGAATGTAGGTCAATGTTATCTACAAAGGTTACTTGAGAAAACATATAGATAATAGTATTACTTAAAGCAATCTAAACGAAGTCGCGTTATTCTCTATTAAAAGTACAGATTGTGAAAAAGTCTGAAGACAGCTATTCTCCATGTCTTTCAAATCTAAATACTAGTCTATGTAACTCAAAATAAAGTAAAAATAAATACATTTAAAATCCATCCCATATTCAGTTCAGAAAAAACTACATGCAAAAACCAAAAATCCAGAAGCAGAGTAGCCAATTTCAAGAAACAGCTGCGCAAAATATGCCAAAACAAAAACTGAAAAATGATATTTACACCTTTCGCTGCATCGTCATCAGAGGACTGGTGCAAGGAAAGAAGTAAATAAAATAGATAAAACAGCTGTTTATATATATATATATATTATAAAAAGAAAACTCTCCATATTACATCTCCAAGCAACGGAAATTCAATTTAAAAACATTATTGAAAAGTTATTTTTCAGAATTTAAAAAAATATATAGAAAAAAAATAAATCGTAAAAATGCCAAAATCAAAAGTAAATTTTTTAAGTATTGAAAAATCAGTTAGTGTTATTGTTGATAGCAGATTAATCGACTTATCAAGGGGATAAACCAATCTACCATCAATTAACACTAACTAAAATAACAGAGTGTGTTTCATCTTACTTCTAAGTAAGCATCAAATTATTTGCTAGATTCAAATCACTAATTGATACTAGTCAAAATAAAGATATTAGTTACTAAACCAAAGGAATCTTGTTAAAAGCAAATAATCTTTAAGATTAAAATTTTTTCATTAAGAACACAATTAATCTGAATGAGAAGCTTACTTTAGAAGACAGATCCCCTATATATATATATACATATACAGGGTGTATTCGTTTTCCAGGCGTTTTAGTGACGACACAAAAGTCAAGAAAGAAAGGACACGAACGGGGTGAGAAAACATGTTTATTATTCAAGGTACAGCAAAAACAAATAGAAACACAACATAAAGAGGCAACTATCGTCATCAAAGAATGTGTTCGAAATTATGAACCGGACCGTAATGCAGGAATCATGCGTCATGCATCTTCCATGCGATCTTACATTCGTGATGCAGATCATCCATGTGACAAAGAAGTGAGGCCTGCATCAGTGCCCGGGGTCGTAATTTCGAACAACTTCTTTAATGACGATCGTTGTTTTTTTTTCTTATTTGTACCTTTCTGCTGTGTTAAACATAATAAAACATGTTCTGTCTCACTGTTTGTGTCTTTCCTTTTTTCCCATTTGTGTCGTCATTAGCACGCCAGCAAAGCGTTTCCGATCAACCATGCATTGTTATGTGATTTCAGTCTATGTGATTAGATTTATTCTCTCTCTCTGTTTTAGAGAGGTTTAACTATTTCCCTCTCCTGAAAAAGATATATATATATATTAGCATAAATTTATATATATATATATATATATATCAATCGCTGGTACGTTGGTAATCGTCGTAATTGAAAGTATTGCTTTAAATGATGAAAATATTATCGCCTCGGCAGTGCGGCAATGTCACATTTAAAAACAAAATAGTTTTCGAAAAATAAAGAAATCTAAATTTCAATTCGCTCTCCCAATTCCTATACTTATATGAAAAGATTTGATTTTGCTTTTGCTATTGGAACTTTACTAACTTTACTTCGCTGGGACGAATTATCATAGCTGTAACATAACGGTGTATAAACTGAACTATAACACAGTTACAAGCGATAATAATACACAAAATTAAATTCACCTAAGTATTTATTTACATTACAATGTCAAAAAAAATTAAATTACCACTACCAAAAAATTAGCAAAAATTTTTCGTTGCTATATGCGAGGTTCAAGTTAACACAAACTTTTGATTTTAGAAAATACAATGAAACGGACTTCCATCAAGCTTTCGTGTTCATCTTTCCTTAACGCTAACTTGTATACGGATAAATAACTATGTATCTCAGCCGTATGGTACCTCATGATGCATTTGATTGCAACAACCTGATGCATTCTGATGAAGATAAACGAAAAGATAAAAAGGAATGAAAAGAACTGACATAAAACAACTGCTTAATTGGCTAGCTAAACCTTTTAAGCCAGATTAGTTGATTGTCTCCAGTAATTTTGATTGCAATTGTTAAATGCATAATAAACTTAAGTTTCAACTGAATTCCAAAATTATTAGTTTTTGATTTTAAAAACATCACTTTATAGGCTAGAACGTCTTAGTAATTACATACAGAAGGAAAATAGAATTGCCTCTTACGTAACGTAGTTATTTGAATGATAGATACTTGATTACAATGTAATAAACAGGAATTTAAGCTGAAAGCGAAGTAAAAAATGCAAGCCTAGCCCATTAAACAAAAATAATGTAATTCATGTACGTTATTTTCCATAATTCTCTAATCAGAACCTAATTACTGTTAAGGACAGGTTCTACAGTTTTATATTTTAAGACTCTCAAATCATCTATATTTTGTCTCATAATCATTTTTCTCCCCAATTAAAACAATAAAGTTGGCGTTGTGGGACCCTAAAAAAGCAATTCATAAAAACCCATACAGGAAGGTTTATTTTCAAAGCAAGTGAATCAGGCAGCCACATCGATTGCAATAAACATAAGAGTTCCAGATGAACTAACAGTAGTTTAAAGATGCTCTTTACAAGTTACACATGTTAGCATAAATTTCTAATACAATAAATGAGTTTAATTAGAAAACAAAACTAAACTAGACTTCTACATGCCTAACTAAAAACATCTACTTTTATCAGAGAAATTACAGCTTACCAAACTATAAGATTCCCTTAATTCATATTTTATAGCATAATAATGCAGATGAAAACAATGCCAATTGTTGCCTAGGAATCCAAGGTCTTGGATTAAGCCTTGAAACTTTTAAGGGCTTCTAATTTCTCTCTATACTTCCTTATGGTTATGGTTTAATGTTCCCCTTAGAACAAACAAGACGAATGACGTTTAGTGTCACCTAAAAGTATGCTATTCATAGGATCCGAGCTGGTTCAAAGGGACCCTGTCTCTAATTATAATTTCTTTGTATATGATCTAATCTAAAATTTTAGAATATTTTAAGATGAGATGTAAAAGTGTAAAAACTGGTATAGAAAAATATTGCTTTTATATTTGTGGCATCAGAGTACTTGAATTATGATCTCGAGTTCGAAACACACTGAGTTATGCTTAGTTTTCAAAATTTTGCTGGGAAGCGCAACAATAGAGAATGTTTGAGAACAGAAAATGATGGAAGGTCCAACAAAGCTTTCTCTAAAACATGAATTTAGAATTTATTACTGAGATGTTTGAATTATGACGTGTACAAATGCCCTTCCCAAGCCACTAATTACACTAATATTTGTTTCCGTGTTCATGTTCATGTACTGATCATTATTCATGGCAGGCGCAGATGACGCTGTGATGTAAATCACAACAGAGTAAAACACCAGGACGTCGAGTTGTACTGACATACACAAATTAACATCACAAGATGTACGTGTTCTGTAGCATGTTCATTCGTAGATCAATGTCAAAACCATGAGTTTTGTTATTTCAATAGAATTTTCATTCTTATAAAATTTATGTATGAGGCTACAGGTTAATAAATTTTTCATTGTAAAAGTCGAAGTAAGAACCCGTAAGCTCTGTTAGAGAAATATTTCAATGGATTCTATCTAAAGTGCTTGCCGAATTTTATCTTATTAGGAACCGCATAGACCATACACAAGTCTGTCATCAAATGCTACAAAGAAAAAAAAATGGTGGTATAGGTGTAGGAGTAAGGACTGGTTGAAGTTAATTATGTAGATCACATGGAATAAATCAACAATAATATTTCTTTAAATTTCATAACTGTAGTCTTCATTAGGTGAGGAAAGAATTTCCTGTACTTATAATTCATATACAGGTATATATGAAATATATTTACGTAAAACTTTAGTGGTCCAATGAGAGAACCAATTACGTAGCAGTCGTAGTGTGGTCGGAGACAGAGATAGTTTAAAGTTGTTGCATAGATGACTGGAATTCGGGAAGAGCACAACTAGCTTGACAGTTCAATACAATTTATTTCTGGACTACGAATTTCATAGCATATATCTTCTTGATTGGTTTGATCGGTACAGCACTAGGTGGTGATATAAGCACCCCACAGTTTTCTATAAGCAAATCACATTGTTACAGCAGTTCAAGCTGCCGAACTGTTAATTACGTGCTTATGTAGCGAGAGCAGAGTAGAAAAGTGATTTATATTAAGCAGGTGGGGTTTTTAAAAGCTTGCTACTTAGTTTTAATCCTGAACAGCGACTGGGCAAGAGTTTACAGCTATGCGGATTACTGCAGAATGTCAATGGCGTCAGTGACGCAGTACAGATGCCTTGATGCATATTTAAGTTAAAATTAGGAATTACAAGATCTATTAGTTATTAGCCCAGAAGAATTTCGTTTTGCCACCTTGCGGTATTTCACTATAAACGGAGTTTTACTTTTCAAATTGTTGCCACCGCATATTATCGCCCTGTATTATATTTAAAGAAGCCGCCGACCCGACTCCGATGCTGAACGGCCTGGGTTCGAATCTCGCTGAAGGCATGGATGTAAATTGTCTGTCCATTCATAGGAGGTAACGGTGGCCACCTATTATGTGCCTGGACAATAAAATAGTCACCACTTCTAGCCTTAGGAATGGTCAATGCCGAAAAAGCAAGTGTCCGTCGTAAAATATTATATATATATATATATTTAAGGAAATTAAATTACGAAGAATCTGCATAAATGTATGTATGCTTCTCGCACTGTGATAAAACAACGGTACCTACAGCCATCAAATTTTGAATAACATACGTCTCCACCTGAACATGGGCATCTAGAAGTCCAAATTTGGAATTTAGAATGTGTTTTATTATCTATTTCATATTTTGTAAAGCATTTAGAGTTTTTGACTAAGAAACTCAATGACTTCAAAGCGAGCAAGGGCAACACTGTTCGGAACAACAAAGTTTTATCTCCAGCGCGCGAGATCGGAAATTCTAAAGATAGGCTCTTTTTAAATTATTTTATGATATTGCTGTTGAATTGAATTTTATGGGTTAAGAGCGAAGAACATGATACTTAATAAAGGTCACACACAAAACGTTAAAAAAAAGCCCCTTTGGGCGTAATATAAAATCTAAAAACTTTCAGATTTTCCTTTTTTTTGTTGCAGTTAAATTAGTAATTTTTAAATAATTCTTCGTTATATTTTTATAGGCTGTACAACTTCTGCCCCTTCGCGGCTTTTAAAATTTTGATGCTCTGAAAGTTTATTTCTTTTAACCGGTTGTAATTTGAAATTGAAGCACTTATGTGAGTTTCATAAATATTACTACGGGTTTTAACTATTAAAATCATTAATATTACATTGATATTAGAGGCCTGAGAAACAGATTATGAGTCGAATGGAGATGCTCGTAAAAGCATGTGTGAACATATGGTGCAGATACTGATTTCCGCGCCAAAGTATTCTTATGACTAAACACAGAATGAATCTCGCAGAAACCCGTTACATTTATGACCCAATTTCAACTTTTACCAGATTGTTATACATTATTTTTATTACCATACTATTATACATTATCTTTATTACACTTTATTATTATTATTATTATGCATTACATATTTTTGTTGTCTTTCAACTCTTTTGCATCTTGTAAGAGCGTTATAAAAAGCGACAGTGATAATAACAACATGTAATTTTCAGAGTTTAAAGCAGTTTGCAGCTAATAGTGAAATAGTACTAAAGCAATTTATTGAGGTAAAAATTTAAAGTGAAAAGTTTTTTCAACATACTGAAATACTTCATCTTTAGAAATTTAACAACTTTAATAGATTTTAATGTAACATTAAAAGTATTTTTTCCTGTTTTCTGAAAACTCAAATACGTAATTTTAATCAAATTTTACGACAAATTTGTTTTATTTATTTCCAGTATCTTCTCAGAATAAAATATTGAATTTAAAATGAAATAAAAAATTCATCCGGTTTGTCGCTTTTTATATATTTATCACAAGAAGCTCTCGATTACTCTCTTTTCTTGATTTTAGGTTTTATACCACCGAAAGCAAAAGTAATAAATTATTTAAAAAACGAAATTCATATTAAATTTAAAAACGTGCGGCGGATTGCTGGTTAAAAAACAAGTAGTTAAGTACTTGCAAAGCAGAACATTGGTAAAGAGTGTACAGCAATGGTCTGAAATTCGTGGCCCAGGAAGCAATTTTTTGTGGTACCGCGTGTACATGTTAATATGTGTTTGTTCAAATACAGTTTTCGTAGTTTTATAGAAGCGTTTCTTAACCTGTGGTTCATGGATCCCCAAGGGGTCCTTGTTTTGGATCCCCAAGGGGTCCATGGGTCATATTTTGGAGGTCCGGCGACTGCTCTTAATTTTTAAAATGTTTGCATCAATATTTAAAAAAAAACTTTTTTTGTCACGGGCAACCTCTGTAAGCCGTCTGTCTGCCATTTCCCAATAATAGAGACCTCCACAATACGAGGAAAAGAACATTCGCAAACCATATAAAATTTGAAATTTCTAGAAACACAAAGTAGCTTTTAAATTTTGCTTCACTTGGAAATAAAGTGACGTTAAAATCAGTTCCGCAAAGTTCTTGAAAATTTTTGAAACAAAATATTTGTTTTACTTTTTCATAAGTTGTAATTAAAGTATTTTTTCAAGTGTTTTTTTGTGTCTTAATTTTTGTTCTTAATGTTTCATTTGATTATTTGATATTTTTTGTAGCCCAAAATGTCCAAAAAAAGGAAGTATGATGAAAATTATGTAAAATATGGATTCTGGTGTATGAAGGAATCGGACAGTGTTGAAAAGCCACAATGCTTTCTGTGTGGAAAAGTTTTGGCAAACGCCAGTATGAAACCGGCAAATTTGATCGAGCATCTCAAATCTCTTCATCCTGAAAATGCATCTAAAGATCTAGAATTTTTTACAAAGAAGAAAGCCCAGTTTTCGAAATCTGGAACATTAACCAAACTTGTATTTGGTATTTCACATAAACCTTTGGTTGAGGCATCTTTCAGAGTTGCATATCGTATTGCCAAAAGTAAGAAACCGCATACTATTGGAGAGACATTAATTAAGCCATGTGCGCTGGAAATGGTTGAATTAGTTTGTGGACTGGAACAGAGAAAAAAACTTGAGGCTATTCCATTGTCCAAGGATGTGATACTTTCAAGAATAGTTGAAATTTCTTGCAATATCTTGAAACAGATCATCGATGAATCGAAAGCATCGCCATTTCCCTTTAGTATGCAACTGGATGAAACTACAGACATCTCGAATTGTAGTCAACTTCTTGTTTTTGTTCGTTACGTGTCTGCTGATACTATCAAAGGAGAATTCTTATTTTGTGAGCCTCTTTTGCAAACTACAAAGGCAGTTGATGTTTTAGCGATTTTAAATGTTTTCGTTTCCAAACACGACTTCGACTGGAAACAAAAAGTTCATTCACTTTGTACGGATGGAGCACCTGCGATACTTGGCAATAAATCTGGTTTTGCCCATTTGGTGAAAAAAGAGGCTCCTAATGTTATTGTTACACATTGTTTTTTACATAGACATGCAATGGCTACAAAAACTCTTCCAACCAGCTTAAAAGAAGTATTGTCAATAGTTATTAAAAATGTGAATTTTATTAGAAGTAGAGCTCTTAATCATCGTCTTTTTAAAACACTGTGTCAAGAAATGAACGCAGAACATGAGGTACTTCTGTACCACACGGAAATGCGCTGGCTGTCACGAGGGCAGGTTTTGAAACGGATTTTCATGTTAAAGACAGAAGTATCACTTTTTTTAGAAGAAAACGATAACTCACTCTTCGAATATTTCAAGAAAAAAGATTTTATATGTAAATTGGCTTACCTAGCAAACATTTTTAACCACATGAACGATATATGTCTTTTAATTCAAGGGCCTGATACAACAATTATGGATGCCACTGAGAAACTACAGGCATTTTTATTTTACAGGCATGTCACTTTAGAAAATTAGAATTCAAAATGGGATATATGCCAACTTTCAAATGTTGGACGAAGTGCGTTTTGAAAATGGATCTCGAAAAGATAGTTTGTTATTGAACAACTTGAAAAATGAAATCTGTGAACACTTGGAAGTACTTCAAGTTTTATTTGAAAAATATTTCAATTCGGATGCAATAAATATAGAAGATGAGTTGTGGATTCGTAAACCTTTTCTTTGTGATATTCACTGCATCGATGACATGAACCCTGCCAAAGATGAGCTAATTGATTTAAAAACAAAGTCCTTGTTAAAAATGGATTTTGATTTAAAAACTCTTGGAGAGTTTTGGTATTCTTTAAGAGAAGCCTACCCATTGCTTGTAAAACGAGCTATGGCAGCCATTATTCCGTTTGCTACAGTATATCTTTGCGAAGCGGGATTTTCCGCACTTGTCACAACAAAAACAAAACATCGAAATCGACTGAATGTCGAACATGATATTCGCGTTGCTTTGTCGAAAACCATCCCTCAATTCAATCTGTTAATCAAGGAAAAGCAGCAACAGCCCTGACATTAAAAATTTTAATTTCTTCAAATTTTTTATACTATTGAAATAAAAATATTAAAATAATTAAATAATAAAACAGAATATATTTTGTAATAAATGATGTTTAAGCAATTTTGTTTCACAGAGGGGTCCGTCACATATTTAAAATTTTTAAAGTGATCCATTGTGCCAAAAAGGTTAAGAAACACTGTTTTAGAGATATGTGCGACTGCTATTGAAGAAAAAAAAGGTAGAATGAATAGGCTAAGGCTTTGTTTTTGTTCCTGTGTGCTTATACTCCAGGCCACGTGATTAGGGAAAGGGTAGAATATTTCATGTTGGTACAGTCAATAAATCTGCTTGACAAGCAGCAGCTGGTAGCATTCTAATGTTTCCTATTCTCCGGTTTAGGCTAAAATTAAGTTATTTAGGTCTGAATTCAACATAAAGGAATCACCTTAAATAAATGTCATTCTGAAATTTAAAACCGAGCTGTTAATACGTTTGAATGACGAAGTACATCCAAAAGAAATTTTTTGAAAGTGCCAACCTTTAGAATTCAGATAGAAAATAACTAAAAATTTGAATTCTTTTCCATTGGTTTTTTACTATTGTTGTTCATATGTGTTTTTATAAATATTTAGTAAATGAAATTTGAAACTGATGTAATTTTTAATTTGTTTTAAGCCAAATGGTATGTTAGTTTCGAAATGAGATTTTGCAATGGTTAACTATAAACAGGGTATTACTTTTCAAATTCTTGCCACTAAATTAGATTACCCTCTATTATTGTTAAAGAAATTAAATAATGGATTATCTGCAAGTATATATGGGTATTGGTCTTATTGTGACTAAACGTTGGTACCTAGAGCCATCAAAGTTTGAGTAACGTAGTTTTCCACCTGAACTTGTGCTCTTGGATGCCCGAATTTTTAACTTTAAATTTGTTTTATTATTTTTATTTCATATTTTGTAAAACTTTAAGGAATTTCATTACCAAACTCAATGATTTGAAAGCGAGCAAGGCAACGCTGTTCAAAATAAAGCTTTTTGAACTCCAGCGCCCGAAACTGTTATTCTGAAAACTGTAAGATATTCATGTTTCAGTTTTAATGGACAAAGTCGGCTATATGAAAGCAATGTGTTGCCGCCACCGAAAAATAAAATAATTTTGACTTGTACTTGCCAGCATTTTACTTTTAAATTTAATCTGAAAGATTACTGAGTAATAAACTAAGTGATTTAAATGCAATGAACACAGTCCTTAAAAATAATTTTTTCTGCTTTTAATGTGTTTGATTTACATAAAAGTGCATTAAAACGGTGAGATGTCTAATCAGAAATATTCAATATTTTTATGAAATTACTCTAGCTGGACTCATTAAAATTATTGCATAGTTATATAATTATAATAAAAATAGTTAATAAAAATTATAATAAAAAAGTTTGTAAATAATAATATTTAAAAGTTAATAATAGTTTTAAAAAAGTTTGTATAATATTTAAAAGTTAATAATAGTTTTAAATAATAATAATAATAATAATAATAACTTATAATAAATAATAGCTTATAATAAAAAGAGTTTTTAAAGATATAATATAGCGAATTTTAAAATGTGTACGGAAACCTCTAACGTTCTATAGGAAACTCTAAAGATATGCTGTTTCTAAATATTTTGTGATTTTTCTGTTGAATTGAATTTTATGTGGGGTAAGTGCGAAGAATGTGATATTTAATAAATAAAGTTAATAAAAAACGTTTACAATATAAAGGAAAAAAAACAAACGTTTTGTAAGCCGTCTTGTTAAGAAAACTGAACACTGATATGACGAACTGAGAAAAGACTGAAAAAATAGAGAAAATGTATGCGCTGATAGATTGGCAAAATGTATTTAAAACTATAGTGGACTGATGTCTCCCAGAGGCTTTCTGAATTCCCTAAAATTAAAATTTTTAAGGTCAGAGGTTTAGGCACGTTGGAGATAGGAAATGGAAATAAATCATTTAAAAATACTGCACTACTATAATTACTGAAATGTTCTTTTCAGTTCTTTTCACTTTAACAGATATCGTAGGTATAATTTCTAGCGAGTTTGAAGCTTTCGACATTCTCAGTAATTAAATATAATACATACTGACAAATATAAAACATTTCCTTTTTAAAATCATATAATTAAGAAGAAAATTAAATCCTTTATTTATTTACGTGATGGCTTTAGGTTTCCAAAGCAGAACTAGTTCAATTAGGTCCCGCTCATAAAGCGTTCGTGCACCACTTCCTGATCATAGGGAAGAGCGAAAAAACAACACACTCACCCAGATTTGAATATTGAAAATGAAATTCATTAGATAGAAAAACCAGTAGAAATATTAAAAAACAAAAAGTACCGGTAAAGTGATATTTTCAAGGGCGTTTCAAGCTACATAGTTTTGTTAGCCAGACTTCATATTGTTACGAATTTTGTACGCAGATAGATGATTTTAGAGCAGTTATGTGTGAAAATATTGTATTTTTGAGTAATATAATATGAAAAATCTAGAGAAATTAGCTACGTCGGAAAAGTAAGCATACAAGGGCAAGTCCATTTAACATTGAGTAAATGGGTGTCTCGATAATTTGGCGAGATATCACCAAGCTTGCAACGGTTTAGGCAATTCATTTTTTTAACCAAATTTGACGAGAAATCGCCGGAAGTCGCCAAACTTGGCGACCATTTGTGTCCGGTCCCTGTATCACCGTAATAGGTTATAAGGTTCAACTATTTAAATCTAAAGTTCTAACTCAACCCTACGAACACTTAACAAGCGAATAATCCCTTATGTGTGAACAGAACACGTGAGACCTAAGGAGGATTTAAAAACCCATTATTTCTCAGTATATTTACAAGTTAGTTCCGACTTGGAACTTTTTGTCGGCCCCTAAGTATTAATTAAATCGGCGAAGCCTAGCAATGGCCTAAGATATGGCCGAGTGTAGTAACAGCTAATAGAGACGTAGCCAGAAGGCAAACGCGCGCTAGTCAGGGAAAAGACTCTCTCTTGAAGTCGGTTAAGTCACGACTTAAATAGTACTCTTTCTCATTTGCATTATCTGCGTTTCTGAAATTACATTCTGGCAGGAAATTATAAGCTGAAATTAAAATAAGATAGGAAAGACACAAAACTTAAAATAACTGTTAATTAACATAAGCTAAACCTTACAAGGTAGTGTGTTTGAATAAATGTAATTGACCACTGTATTAGTTGCAACTGTAATTCGACTTTCATTCTGCTTTCCACTAATTCGAGAACCAGAGAATACTAGAAATATCTCGCCGGTCGGTTTGAAAACTATATAAGGTCGGAGAGACCATCTGCCCTCAGTTGTAGTTGCGAGTTGTAAATTCAGCGTAAACAGAGGTATCTTCGGGTTAGCTCTCTCCTTAGATGCGCTTTACATTGTGTTTTGTTTGTGTTTAACATTCTTAGTAGTTTGAAGTGTAACTACTCATTGTACTTTATGATACTGTGAACACATGTACGAGTGTTTCTGTGGGAAATTCCAGAACTTTGAAATGATTCTGTTGATCAAATAAACTTTATTGGCCTATCAACGCACCTGTGTGCATTCAATATATTACGAACCTTACGCACGCAACGATATTTCAAATTTGAATATAGTAAAAATTTCTTTCGCTAATATGTCAAGTCTAATGTACATATTGTTAAGAATATTGCAAACTCAGTAATGAATAATTTAGTAAAAATATAGATATGAAACATGCTAATTATTTCTTTTACAACAGTAAATTAATTATGAGGTTCGTTATTACACTTGTTTAAAAATGATATTTTACAAAATTAGAACAATGCACAACAGGGTAAGTTTCGGGTAACACGGGTTTTCGCTTAGCCCAGATCAGGCTTGTTTGCATAAAGAGGAAAAAAAGGGCCATACGTCACATTTTAGTACGCATGTATGAAATGAATAGCATTTTAAAATAATGTATCATAAATTAAACTGACGTAGCCTTTCAAATTTTTTGTTCTTCACGTAAATGATTTAAACGAAACAATACACATGTGTGATTACAATATAAATGTTACATGTTTAGTTTTATTAAAATTACTATTTTTAAACTCATAAATGAAGTTTTTTTTGGTTTATGCGATTGTGAGAAAGCCTTGAGAGCTATGTGCCTATGAGAAAGGATGCCTTCGTGGAGGACTTTCTAGGGAAAACTGACTGGTATATACGTTACACTTGGAGAAAATCGCAAAGGCAGCCAGCTCGTTCGCGGAATTCAAACCTCGGACCGAACTACTAGTGTTCAGCGAGGTTACCGCTCGGCCGGTGGTGGGCCCCATAAATAAAGAAGAAAATCATATGATGGAATCTGATAGCAGTTCAGAATATTGCAGTTTAACCTATTACTTACCTATCAACGAACGGAGTATTGCTACTCAAATGACCAAAAGACGGTCGGCAGCTTGAGAGTGTTATTGCCAATTACTCTCCTTCTAAAGGATACGAAACTATTGCGGTTAATTTGTTGTACATACGCTGAATATTAAAGAGCCTAATCTCCTTTCGTAGAAGGATCTAAGATTTAATTCACATTTTGCTTTGAAAATGCAAAAAAGGCGACTTTATTTTTAATATTTCAGTAATCATTTATTGTTCAAATTTCAATTTACTTTTTTATACTTTATTGTAAATTATCTTACGTCTTATTTATAAATTTTCAATTTATTGTCCAAGACTATTGTTCAATTTTCTTGTATAGTTGAAGGCATTACAAGTGTTGCAAACGACGGGATGTTAGCAAAGGATAAATTTATAAATGTTTGCAAACATAAAACTGTTACTGATAAGAAGGATGATTCGAAAAATACCTATACGTTTCTAGCTAAAACTTAATGACTGTAGGTTTCCAGTTTCGGAAACCTTTTCCTGAAATATTCTCAACAGCAATAGAATTTCACTTCTAAATTTTCATAAAAAATTGGAAAAATTTACTTGATATGCACTGCAAGGTATTCAGCTATATCTGCTTTTATATTTTGCTCTCTTTTAAAATAGTTATGTTCGACGCAAATATTAATTGAAATAACTCCAACAATACATACAGATTTTACAAAGCAATTTCTCGAACAGAGACATACATCCTTTTACTTCCAAAAGCAAAACCATTTTTTTCTGAAGAAGAAAGAACTCCTTATCGCTCTTAAATCCGTACACTTTTATTCAAACCCTATATCGTTCTAAAGTTTCTTTTTTGCCTAATTTTAAATTTTACTTTGTGTAATTTTTGTAGCGTAACAAAAGATATTTTATTGTTCATTAGTTTTTGTTTAATGCACACTGATCAGTTGGTTTCTTCGTAAATTACAATATATATTTGTTAAGAAGGTTTTTTTTTTTCTTATTAACGGAGAAAGAGGTTTCATATTCGCAACTGTAAACTTCCATGTTCCGATAATTCAGGTGTATGTTTTACAGCGAATAATTCGAATTCTTTTACATTTGTAATCAGAGTAAGTTTCTGTAATCATGGTATATTTCATAAATGTTTCTTACGTATAGATAGCACTGATATCTAAAAAATAAAAAGGCAAAACTTTGTAAATGAAGATTATCCTCTTTGCTACCATGACGTTATTTTTAACTCGCTTTAGAAAACTTAAGCTCTCAAAAATGAAATAATAGTAATTGATGTTCCTTTCTCACACAAGACTAATTACCTGAAATCTTAATTCGGATGCAATTACATTCACCCTCAGAACCACTAATTCCGGATAATGCAAGATGAATCAATTAACTAATTTTAACGATCTTCGATCGTATTTAATGATTGTTTTACTAGGCTGGACTATAATTAAAGTGCACTTCCCGTTCTTTCTAAAGCGTAACTCATTTTGCAGAACTTTGCAATGCTGTTAATACAGCAATTAAGACTTCCTTCCTATAACGCACATTTCGTAACAAAATCACTTAGTGTAGATTGACGATGGGCGTTAAAATGTATAATCGCAACCGCAGTATATCAAGTAAAAGTTAGTATCGGGACAGATTTAGAGAAAGTGAAAGTAAAGAGTCTAGCGTAAATGCAGGAAGTTTGTAACTCTAGATTATTGACCTCACGGCATGAATCAAAGGATTAAAACTTAAAGGATTATTTATGGGAGAGCGTTTAAATTCTGCCACAATCATCTTATGAGCGTATAGCTTAGCTCTAAATCTTTGAGCGAGAATATATATTTTCCTAATTACTTTGTATTTATTGTTTAGCGAACCTTCAGTTTCAGTGATAAATCAGAAGTTAGAATTATTATACATAATTTCGCCCTCTGCAGTGTAAATGACCTTTTAGCCTGTGTTACTAATTTTAAAATATTATTTTAGCGAAGTATAAGTTAACAAAGACAATAATATATTGCCAGTTGTTTATCAAGTTGAAATCCCTCTATTTATCTTATCCGGCTATCACATTAAAAAAGTCAAAACTGTAATATATGAAGCATAGTGTGAAAAATTAGTATTAAGTTTAGTTATTTAAAATCTATGCCAAACCTAAGTTTTCTTCTCTTCCTAATTTTTACCTCCTTGTACGAAGTAAAGGAAATATTGTAATAGCGAAACATTTTGAGTATTATATTTTAACGAAAATATCTATTTTGACCGCTCTGGAATCCATTAGTACGACGTCTTTTTCTTGACATGTGTACGTACAGTCAGAATAAAGGAACCTTTTTTACAAATCGGTTTGCAAAATGGATTTAAAATCGATTCAGAAGAGATTTTGTTCCTCGACGTCTGTACGTACGTACGTATGTATGTATTTCGCATAACTCAAAAACGAGTAGCCTCATATAACTGAAATTGTGTATATGGAATGCTATAACATGCGGTTGTTCATCTACATTTTAGTTGCAATCAGCCGCACCAAACGTATATAGATATATACACTGGTCATCAAAACTAAAGAATAATGACGAAAATAAAACGTAACTGATACTTAAAAATTATAAATCGAGATTTGTACAGAGACAGTAAATAATTAACATAAGTTACAATGCTTGGCAGTTGATTATTCGCAAAATATTCAAATTAAAACCAAACTTATGGAAGTTGGAAAATGATCGAAATATTAAATCTTCTCTCATGGAAATCATTTTTGTACAGCACATAATTTTGTAACCAGGTTGCGACATTAACTTAGTGAACGTACGTTTTTATTATTATTCTTTAATATGAACAATATATATATATATATATATATATGATTATACCCACACTGTTACGCGGCTTCATGTACAACAAACTGTAGAACTGTAGAGATAAGTGTAGGCTGCGTATTCTGGAAGGTATTAGGTATCGCCAGGGCTTGCTAACTGTTAAACACATGTATGCCTTCTCCAGGATTTGAGCCCAGCCATCGGTATTAACCAGTCAGCGTCATTAACCACCATACATGGGTTTTAAGTACAGACAAATACTAGCGAGGAATTTCTGATAAACGAATAAATGTGAAACTAAAGAATTTACGTTCGTACGCTCGTTTCTACCACGACGCAGAGTTCAGATGTGAAATACAGTGCAATGTAATCCTGAGTGAAGCAGTGTTTAGGCTCCTTTAATATGTTTATTAAATTTAATATTAGGTTTATATAATTACTTTTCATCTTGCGGAAAAACTATAAAAACAAATTATATATCTTTCGCATATCCTAACAGAAATTTAGTATAGATTTTGGAGTAATTCTAGATTAGCATTAAGATTTCTCAGAAATTTATTATATAGGTTGCCCTAGTCTTTAGCATGTTTCACCAAAATACATTCGAAATTTCCTAATAAGAGATTTTATAGAAACGTATGAAGCGTTTTCACCATGCATCAGTCAACATTCAGGAAGGAATTATCAGAATTCCTCTCTTTTACTGTCAGATTAAGTGTCGTGGAACCTATTGAACTGCTAAGCAAAAAATCGCTTAAATCCAAGAAACGAAACGCAAACTCAAGAAGGGTTAATTACCCTTTATTCACTCAAGATAAGATTTAACAATCACCCTCTTTCTTTGGGCGTACATCAAAGCCTCCACTTGTGCTTAAACTTAAGAAATAAGAGCTAACTAATGACTAACTAAAGATATTTAGCAGAAGCAAACACAATTCTAAACTAGTTGGCCCGTAATATTAAATTAGCCAACGAACTATCAAAAGACACGTGATACGGTGTAACAATAGCTTAGAGAGACGTAGCCCAAAAGCAAACAAACGCGCGCTACTCAGGAATCCACACTCTCTCTGTCCAAGTCAGGTGAACGTAACTCACTCTGGTAGGGAGTTGTAAATTGAAGCTAGATGAGATAGGAAAGATGCATTAAATTAAAATAACTGTCAGAAAATTAAAATATACCTTACAAATTAATGGCGGTTGTTTATTGCGTGCTATTGAGTTGGCTAATATTCCGATAAATTACGATTACAATGATGTAAATAGAAACACAAATATCTGTATAAACCTGTAAAATAATTATCTGGGATAATTATGAAATACTCATAAGTTAACGAAATAAATGCATTGATTAAGTAACTAGTTGTTTTAGCTTACACTTCAAATACAGTAAAACTATTTGATTTTATATTATGGAAAAGTAATATCCTTTTTTTGATTTTCTGATTTAATTTATTATGAAATTAATGGACTCGATTTTTAAATTTAGAAATAGCAGTTAGTGTAAATGGAGAATTTTAAATTTAGCAAAGTAAATGAAAACTGATTTCGATTTATTATGTGACAACAAAGCATACTAGGGTTATCTGCCTAAGAGGTACGGTGCTTTCGTGAAAGACGCTCTAAAGAAAACTGGCTTGTACTCCAGTTATACGTGAGAAAAGATACAAAAATTACAGCAGCCAGCTCATTCGCCAGGGTCTAAAACTGGATAGAATTACCAGTGTTCAGTCGTCTTATCCCCTCAGCTGCCTATGGATTTTTCCTGTTATTGGTAGATAAAAAACATTCGCTTTCGTGAAAAGTATTAATTCAAAAGCTTCTTCATACATGATTTTTAAAGATCGTAAAATTAATAACTTTTTTGCTATTAAAAGCAAAAGGATTGATTTTAGCTTGCAATGTGCTCAGATAATTCATTAATCTGTTTTAAGGAATTGGCAGATTTATGTATGAGAGTAAATTAAATATTGGCCTAGAGTTTTTAAATAATTTGTTACGCTGCCTTTCTTAAAATATACGAATGGCAAACACACCAAGGCTTCAATTTCTGTGCAAGTTTAGTTTAGTTTTCATATTCAAAATATAAGGAATTTATTTTGCACACTCTAGTCTAAATTCTCATTATTGCTTCCTTCAGCATGAAATAAAAATATGAGCAAAAACGCTGAATGTTCTTCCGGAAGAATACTTGATTTAAATCACAAAATATGAAAACATCGTTATTTTACATCCACATGGAAATCCCAAATTTATTTACTCATTCGAATTGACAATGCATTTCTAGTTTATGCCTACCGTAAAAAACTTTCGTTAATTTGCAGTTATAAAAAGAAGCGCTTATATGTTTTGTAATTTACAGCAACATTTGTTCACGGAAAATGTTCATTACAAAGTGCTGCATATATTTCCCTAGCGATACCACAGACATTTTACGCTCATCTGAGGACGGATAATTTACCAACATTGCAGCCCTTAATAATAATATCTGGCCATTCATGACTGAGCAAACTCTTAGTTTTATCTCTAGCAATTTCCGAGGAAGCAGTTAGGAAAAGCAGGCATTTTGTTGCCGCTAAAATCTCGTTGAAAGTGCGTACCAGGTTTTGCACGCAAGCTAAGAGGCAAATGCTTCTGAATAACAGAATGCGGTAACTCGCCATGTTACTTCTCAACTATTCAATCGATTCTTACATCCTGCAGTTGAGAAGATATTTCTAGGCATGATTTCCATAAAATAAATTTAGAGCGAGGTTAATGCGAGGCAAACGGTATCGGTAAACAGATCGAACTGTAATCCAAATAACTGAAGAAATTTCAGACTGGCTGTAATATGCAAATTACAGATATTATCTGGTTTGAACTGTATGGATTTGAATCACGTTTCCATTTCTTCAGGAAAAAAAAAAGATTTCGTCTTTTTGCTACAGAAGTTTTATCATTAACTTTCTCCTTGTTATTCAGCCTTTGCTACATTTTGCATCTGCAGTAGCAAGTCTGTTAAATAATCAAATTTAGATAAAGCTAATATTAAAATTTAATTTAATGTATATTTGTATTTAAGTTAAATACTTAGTTTAATAATTTACGTTGCAATTTTTTTATTATTAACGATTTTGCTGAAAATAGTTTTCTGATCAAACTGGATGTAACTGATCAGACTGATTAAACAGGTTGTAAATTCATAAACCATGATACAACACAAGTACGAATTTAGATATTTACTTTTAAGTGATACTCATTTATAATTAATATGACATTATTAAATATATAAGTGTTTGTTTTGTTTCACATTAGCGTTTTCTTTCTCATTTTGTGTTACAGAATCTGTACAACTAAAAATTCATCAATTTTGTGATAAATTATAGCAAAATTTTCACACATTACTTCCGTTCAGCATATCTGGGGTTATATTCAGACGTTTTACTCTGAAAGTAAAATTTTAAATATTTCATTAGAACTGCTGAGTGCAAAAATGTTTTGTGGAAGTGTATTCAAGTAAACCTAAAATTACCTTAATAAAAATAATAAAAGAAATCGAAAGAATATTTGCGATACCCACATTTCTTTCATTACCAACATTACGTTTCATTATTAATTCTTTCATTTCCCACTGCATTACTCTATTTTTTATATTTACAATATTATTTATGTTACATAGTCTGTAGTGTCTATTACGTTTTGATTGCTTAAGCGTCCCGTTTAGCATCCAGTCTTGCCACAAAATGATGTGAAAAGATACAATGAAAAGAATGCTTTTAATAGCAATTAGTCTTGTGCCACTACAAGGTGCCGAAATTGGTGGCCATTTCATTACGGGAGCACCTAATAGGTGACCACCGTTGCCTCCTATGAAAGTTAAAACTATGCCTTCTCCGGGATTCGAGCCTGGGCCCATCGCTACGGTAGTCAGGATCAATAACCACCGTACTGGCTGGGCGGCAATGAAAGAATGTAGATGTAATAATATATAATAGATTATTTTACATATATATACATATATATAAGTTTGAATAACGAAAATTAGTTTCTTATCAAAATCGCTATCATTTAAAGTCACAATTCAAATTTCAAACATTGCTTTTCAGTACTACTAAAAAAATTAATGTTTTAAAATTTTATCTCCGTGGTTAAAATAGTCACCAGAAAGATGAAGATTCTTGAATTCATGTACATTAGAAGCAATTTCAAATCATAATGCTTAAAAATTGTTCATTTATAATCATTATTTCAAGACGATGGACAATTACTAAAAAACTTCCATCGTGTCTCTTAACGCTGTTTTATTTTTACGTTTATCCGAATTTAGAGCAAATATTCAAACTAAATTACTCAAGTGATTTATTTTTACAACTATTGCACTTCATTGCTGGAATAATACATCAGTTTGCAATAAAACGTTCGCCGTTATTATCGTTATTTTAGTCTCACTCAGCACCACAATCATACAATAGTACTTTAAGCATTTATATTTTGAGACATCATATTTTTCAATTAGCGTCTCTGAAACTGCCCTTAAATACAATTTAACAAACACCACTGCTGGAAAATGCCATTTGCGTCGCAGGTAATGCTTAAGTGGATTTATAATGGCACGTTGAAACAATGTAGTCTCAACTACTCTGACAACAAGGACATTCGCTCTTCTTAATTTGCTAAATGGTTGCTGAAGTTAATTATTTAGACTTGACGGATACTTTTTCTGAGAAAATAATTACTTTTCACCAGATAAACGTAATTTTCTTTATTTTATTCATTTTATTAACGCAATTTAAATGCAGACATACATCTAATACAAAATTTATCCCGTTTCCAACGTGCAGTTCAGTCAGGGATAAGGAAGATCTGTATTTTAAAATAGTTTTTGCATCTATATAAAGATTTCTTAGTATAATATCCTTTTTTCTATTTAGTGGTTTCTCGTCACAGAAACAACACAGCTCTATCTGCGAAGTATTACATATAACAGTTTACATGCACGTCAGGCTATACTTGTCAAGGACAACAGTTGAGAGGAAACTTAATCGTTTAAAAAATATTGTATTTATTATATAAGATTCTGATCATTACATCATAATTTCAAATATATTATTATTATTATTACGAATACATGCATGTTCTTTAGCTTGTTAAAGAAGTAACGTATATATATATATAACGTATATAAATAGACTATATGTAACGTATATACATATAGTCTTTTTTTTGTCCATTCAATGTCTATAATAAAAGAACATAGAGTGTGGAATTTGCTAACCCAAACTTCTAACTATCAACATAGTCAATTTGGTGGTTCAGTTTTTCGTAATAAAAGCTCAGCTTTAAACAAAACAAACTTAATTTATTTACAAGATTACTGAAATGTGGTATTAATTTGCCGCTAATTATCAGGGCCGGTTACTCCCTTACAGACATTCTTATTCAAGCTAAGCACATCTCAAAGGTACAGATTACAACTACACTCAAGAAAAACAGGCGGGTTACAGCGCCCTCTATAGGCGTTTCGTAACACTCCCCACCTAAACTCTTAACATAGAGTTTATAACAATACTTACCAATTTCCATCATTTGAATTTACATTAATCACAATGCAATAAAGTAATTACCCTATTTTTACATATGATCTTCTAAACAAGTTTTCTGTACAAAGCTTTCTTGACTAAACTATTAACACAAAGAATAGAAGAATAAGTATACTATTAGCACATAACAATTAAAGAATACAATAATGAAAACAAAAAAGAAAGTTTCAATCTTGTGAATATCATACTGTAAATTTTTTAAGACTCAATCATTGAGCTCTAAGTTGTAAATTAACTGTATTGGGCTTCTTATTAGTCCAGTGCCAGTTTTGATCGTTCTGATCATTCTTTCCCCAAATCCTCCCCACCATGCTCCTCTTTCAATTATATATTTCCAATGAATGTTGTAAGAAGAGAAAAAATTCTTTACAGAAGGATCAGAAATGCAAGTCCACAGTTTTTGAGTTCAGTGTCTGCGCGCTTGAATGATTTTGCGTTGTCACTGTATATAACTGAACACAGTCCTCGCCGCGCTATAAATCGTCTAAAGGCCAATAAGAACACTTCAGTATTCATCGAAGTTACCAGTTCTAAATGAATAGCACGCGTTACTGCACAAGTGAATACTAAAAGGTAATGTTTATTGTTGCTCTCTTTAGAGAAAAATGGTCCAGCATAATCCAATCCAGTTACAGCGAACGGTGGTGACTGAAGAATTCGATCTGGAGGAAGTGGAGCTATATCTTGAACTCCAGGGCGAGCACTGTATCTTTTGCAAATCACGCATCTGTTCAACAAGGATTTTATTCGCTGTCTGCCTTTGACAACCCAAAATTTTTCACGTAGGTGAGACAGAGTTGAGTCCACTCGGGAATGAAATACTCTCTCATGTGCGTTGAAATCGACGTATCGACACTTTGACGGAAGTATCCATGGATGCTTGGCAGATTCCAAACAGTCTGCAAATTTTATTCTGCCTTTTAACCGCAGAAGGCCGTCTTCGTCGAGCTCAGGATTCAATGAGTAGATGTTGGACCCTTTGACAACTGCCCTTCCTTGAGATAAATCGAGAATTTCCTTTTCAAAATATTGAAATTGAGTGTTTTTAATCCAATATTTTTCAGCATTCATTATTTCAGAAGCAGTTAATGGTCCACAAAGTTTTTCGGATCTAGCATTAAAATTGTTGATGAACCTGAATATCCACGCTGTTATTCGGTATACCTTGCCTAATTTGTTAAACCGATTTAAATCGATCAATGAATTCGAATTTTGCTCTCTGTTTTTGTTGTCGATGGCAACTTGTAGGACATTATGAGTTTTTCTTTTTTCCACGGATATCTCCTCCTCATTTGCCTCCATGTTTAGTCTCTTAGGCCACACATTTTCAGGCTGAGAAAGCCAACTTGGTCCGTTTTGCCACAACGGACTGGAGATGATGGTCTCCGCTCGTTCCGTTCTAGACAATAGATCTGCCGGATTTTCTTTGCTACGGCAATGGTACCACTGGTTAGCGTTGCAAATTGCTTGAATTTCTGCTACACGATTGCCAACAAATGGCTTCTAGACATTTGGTGATTTCTTTATCCAATGGAGCGTTATTTGGGAGTCACTCCAAATGGTAATATTGTTGCTTAACATAGGCAAGACTTGTTTTAAATATTTAGCTAAGCGAGCAGCTACAACAGCTCCCATTAGCTCACATCTAGGGAGAGTTAACTGTTTGAGGGGAGCTATTCTACTTTTTGCCATTATGAAACTCGTTTCAATTTCCTCATTTTCATCAGCGTATCTAAAATATGCCACTGCTTCAAAAGCTCTAGGTGTCGCATCACAAAATATATGAACGCTCAGCTGCGTGTAATTAATGTTGTGAAAGAATTTTCTAGGGAATTCGGGGATTTTTAAACATTTCATTTCCGCACACCAGTTCATCCACCTTTTCTTGATATCGATGGGAAGTGCAGCATCCCACTCTAAACCCAGAAGACAAACTATAAATGGTTGCAAATATCCAATAGGGTCAAATATTTTGGCGACAGTTTTCAATATCAGTCTTTTTGTGTCGCCTTCACCATTTCCAATTGACTCCTGAACTGGTTTGGTGTTTACCTTTATTACATCGTTACTAGGATTCCAAATCATGGCCAAAAATTTTGTTTCTTTATTGACCTCATCTTCCCCTTTAATATTTGATTTCATCCATAATGTATTTAATTCATCTGAATTCGATTTTAGTTTTCTCAAATTCATACCCGCATCCCGAAAAATATTTACAGCATCTACAGACAATCGGTATGCATCTTCTACATTTCTACCTCCATAAAATAAGTCATCAACGTAAATAGAAGAATTAAGCATTTTAAAACTCTCGAGACGGTCCTCTTTATACCCTTTAATGTGATATTTTATTGTGGCAGCCAACAGAAAAGGACTAACCGCTGTTCCGAACGGAACCCGACACATGCGCATAATATTACATGATTTCTCATCATTCCCAAACCAAAGAAATCTTAAGTAATCCCTGTCTTCTTCTGCAATGCTAATCATTAAAAATGCCTTTTCTATGTCCCATTCCCAAACCAGAAATCTTAAGTAATCCCTGTCTTCTTCTGCAATGCTAATCATTAAAAATGCCTTTTCTATGTCCCCACAAAATGCTACTTCAGGTTCACGAAACCTCAGGATCACGTCAAGAACATTCGGATTCAAATTTGGACCGGTTTCTAAACATTCGTTTAAGGATTTGAACTTTCCGGTCTTCGAAGAAGCATCGAAAACTACATGGACACTAGTAGTCTCAGAATCTCGAATTACAGCACGGTGCGGCATATAATACTGTGAAGGTTTAATTTCATTAGGGCATTCTTCGACTATTTTTTCCCTTAACTGTTCTTCAATAATTCCCCTATATTTTTGCAGTATTTATGGAGTTTTCTGTAATTTTTGCTTTAAAAATACAAACCGCTTTTTTGCGATATCAAAATTATTTCCTAATTCTTCCGTAGTAGATTTCCACAATAGTTTACATTCGTATCGTCCGTCTTTAAACCGTATATTTCTTTCAAAACGTCTGATTAGGTCATTATCAGTTTGATTAAATTCATTTTGCCCTTCATTTATTATTCCCATTGAATCGAGTTTCCAAAACACGCTTAAATCATCTGTTATCGAGGCATTTCCTACCATTACTGC
>KK115351.1:125506-219852 GCA_000611955.2 Stegodyphus mimosarum
AAAAAAAAATCATTCAAAAGGTATCGAGCCCCTTGTCGCTTTGAACCGATATGCGCGTCTGAGCTCCTTAACTTTAGTTTTAA
Source organism: Stegodyphus mimosarum (assembly GCA_000611955.2). Taxonomy (NCBI): domain Eukaryota; kingdom Metazoa; phylum Arthropoda; class Arachnida; order Araneae; family Eresidae; genus Stegodyphus; species Stegodyphus mimosarum. The sequence goes on from KK115351.1 coordinate 125,590, forward strand.
TTTCAATGATATTTCTGAATTATCCAGCATCAGATAATGTTGTCTGTACTTGTTTATAAATATCCGTATCTTGTACAGTTCCATCTATTTTTGGGGGGATGCTATCACATCCGCAGACATCTATCAACGCGACTGTTTCGCTGACAGTCCAGCGAGCAGTCGATTACACGTCAGCCATGTTGCTTACTAAAATTAAGTGAACCGCGCAATCTCGCAGTGCAGTATCGGAAATCTCCCCATTTGCCCTGCCCCTGAGAGGTAGGAAAATTCTGTCAGGTTCCTCCTCCATTCCGAGAAGCAGTTAATGCTTCTTCGCCATGTGAATGGGACACGTTGGAAGAACCGGTTTTCGCCACTGGTCGAATCTGCTCTTGTGAACGGGGCTTTATACTCCTCATGGCTTTTAAACTATTTCTATCATTGAGGCGACAAGAAGCATTTTTTCTTATTCTCCAGATACAATAGGCGAAACGATCTTTATTAAGAATCTTTTTTTTTTGTTTATCTTTCTCTTCCCCTGTCACAACAAAAGTTACTCGCATTCCCTCTCTCAAAATACAAACAAGCAGAAATATTTATTAACATTTCCTCAAGTCAGATTGCTATTTAACATGAACACATCTCTTCAAGTGATATTTCCTAATAATTTGCAACTGAAATACGACACTGTTTTTATTTTGTTATTGTTTATATTTAAAACTGGAAGTGTAAAAAGATGCAATATCTTGAAAGATCCTGTGACCGTTTCATAGTATTAGTATGTGTGGTATAAAAAAAAGAAAAGTATTGGTAATCTGAAAAAGAAAAAAATCCTCCATGCTTTAAAAAAGTAAAAATTTTACCAGTGGTTTATAAGTATACACGGTCTGTCCCGAAAGTAATGCTCTCCAATTTCTTCTGCCGCGACAATCCTTCGCCCAGCGTTGTCGCTTGCACCGAAGGGTAGTTGGAGTCTTGGGAACACAGTGCGACCAGCGCCAGCCGGCTCCGAGCTTCCTGAGAGTCAAAGTACCTGATTCAGTGAACCCTTGTGTGAATGTTCGGTCGAAATCAAAATGGAAAAATCTCTCGAGCGGCAACACGCAAAGATTTGTTTCAAACTTTAGAAAACCCCGTAGAAGACTTTTGCGTTTTTTCAGTCCTATTTGTTCCCGCCCGACTTCTTTTTGTTCCCGAAGATTAAAAAATCCTCCAAGGACAGTATTTTTGGACCCTGGAGAATATCAAGACGGCTACTACGAGGTTACTAAAGGAGATCCCCGTGACGGAATTCCAGAATGCATATAAAGCATGGAAGTCGCGTTTGAACAAGTGTATTAAAGCAAGAGGGATGTATTTTGAAGAATAATGAAAAATTGTACGAATCGGTTCAATAAATTTCTTAAAAAAATGGGCGCATTACTTTCGGAAAGACCTTCCCTGCTAAAAATGCCCCATAGACACCAGTAAAATTTTTTATGGGTACCCATAAAATTCTATGGGTTTCTGTTGACTTTTACTGGTTTCTATTAATCTCTGTGGGTTTTTCTTACTGGTATCATCTGACACCATACAACCAACATCAATGCCAGAACTTTCTACTGGTTTGTATTGGTTTATAATGACTTTTATTGGTTTTCTTACTGGTATCAATATAATAGAAATAGATGCCAAATAAATCTTCTGTTGGTTTATATGGGTTTATTCAAATTTTCTAACTGACGTCAATAGACTTCTTTCTAAACAATGAAATTAATACTGGTGTCAGTAAACCAAAATTCATTGGTATTCTTGTTGTCTATTGATTATTTTAAACTATTTATTTATTTACTTTTATTTCGTTTATTTGGACACTGTTAAAAATAAGGTTATTTCTATTTTGTAACCAACAGAAAGCTTTGAAATAATAAAAAAAAAAAAACATACAGTGAACCCTCACGTCTCCAACTCTTCTCTAAGACGATTAGTATTTCTAAGAATGAAAATATGATCTCTTTAAGACAATCAGACTAACCTGGAAACGCAGGTGGTCGTTTTAGAGAAGGTTTTTACTACATATGCTCATTTATTTGATTTCTTAAAAGCTTTTGTCGGAAACATTAACAGTAATCATTTACACCACACACGGCGAGGCCTCTCTAAGGCGACCAGCCACATATAAAAATGCATCTTTGCAAGTGGTCGCCTTAGAGAGGTGATCCTCATTACCAATATATGCTTATGTTCTCAGAAATATGTTTATTTTTAAGAGATGGTCGTCTTAAGGAGGTTGCCTCTGCGAAATGAATCTCTCTAAGGCGACCTGCTTCACTTCCGGAATTTTCTTTGCGGGTGGTCGTCTTGCAGAGGGAATGTTTCAATACCAAAATATACTTAAGTTTTCAGAGATACTGGTCTCGTTCAGAGGCGGTCATCTTAGGGAGGTGATTTCGCCACGAGTTGGTTCTCTGAATACATACACATACACACATATATATGTATATATCAACATTTCTGATATTACAAATAAACACCGGTATCAACCATCATCACTTTAAGGAGACCGCGTTCAAACTATTTTTCTCCGTGTTAACGCTGACGTGAGAAAAAATTCCCCTCCCTCCCCTGCTCTCAGAAAAACAATATGGCGCCGTTCATGGTAATGTTGTTATGGGTGTGTGTGATGTCGTCTTAAAATAGGTGGATAGTAGGCTGTAGTAATGCAATAAATAATTTACAATTTTTACTGTGGGTACTGTTTAGATGTTTATAATGAAAAATAAAATACCAACATTGTCTGTGACTATGAAATAATATGAAAGGAAATAACAGTAAAGCCATGCACGTGTAATAGTATCTAATGCATTCAGCGAACATTTTTTTGACAGATAATTCGTTCTGAAATGGATTTTCTGTGCGTGAAATTGATTTTCTATCTTTACTTTTATCCTAAAAAGCAAAGCTTAAAGACTGAAAAGGGATAATTTCAGACTTGCAAATTTGGCTCAGTGTGTTTACATCAGATGCACATTGCATTCTACAAAAACTGTATTTTTGAAAATTTGTTTTTTGATTATAATTTATTAGAATTACTTTTTAAAGCTTGTTCATGTAGATCTTTATCATTTGAATATTATGTGCTAATAAATTTGAGCATACCTTACTTAAAAGAGATCTTGCATGATTCAATTTTCAATTTTTCGACTAATGTGATGTAGGTGAGCAGAAGGTATATTTTTTTATGTCTTAAAAATGTACTCATTATATTTCGCAAATAAAAAAGGTAAGTTTTTTGTAAATGAAGTAAACATTGAAATAATTAATGTGTGTATTACTTAATGAGGTAGGCAAGACTTACAAGCTAAGTAATTTTTTTTGCATTGCTAAAACTGTGTGGAAATTTAGATGATCATAGTAGCTTACATTTTTTTTTCTTTTTGGTCTATATTTCTGTATAAATATGAGACTATAACCACATTGTTACATTAAATATTTTGTGCTATTTTCTTAAAACACATGTAATCAAACATTTTTATGCATATTTTAATATTTTTCATCATTATTAATTTCATGAAGAAAATTTCAATTTTTTTCATAAAGTACTTTTGAAATAGAGTTGTGAACAATTAATAGAGTTTATGAAATATTAAATGTGCTAGTCTTGGGAATATAAAATATGGATTCTTTATTTGAAAAAAATTACATTAAGTGAAACCTCATACAGTGGTTATTTTCTTAGATGACCACCTCTGACAGTGACACATTTGTCAGAAACATAATTAAATAATAGTACTTAAAATTACTGATAGTTTTGTAAGTCTACAACAAACTGGCATTATCTAGAACTGTGGAGTTAATCGTTTTAAGGAAGTTTCACGGTATAATCAGTTGATTTAGGTATCGTAATATTTATGTGGATATGAATTTCGCATAAGTTATTGAAAGGTTTTACAAGACAGTTAAAACCAAAGCTTTTAAAATCATGAGTTTTGTATGGGCATTGTTTTAACATTACTTTCAAATATAGTTAGAGTAATATTTAAGCGTTATTTTCTCTCATTAGTTATACTGCGGAAATGCTCGTTACAATTTTCTGCATTAAATTTATCTGGTTGTATAGATATTAACGTAAAAACTGATTGTAAACAAATGAAATTATATCTGCTTAGAAATTATATCTTAGTTGCAATGACAGTAATTTCAACTGTGTGTATAAGGCTGTGCAGAAGATTTATTTATATTGCTAAATACTGCACTATATGAATTTCATTTGGCAGTCTAAATACAGGAAATGCTCAGTACGAAGTTGTATTTTTATAGTATATAATTTACTGTCAATAGCAATAGCTATTATAATCCTTGGAGATGATATACGAAACACTTTTTGTAATAATAAATTATTATATATATATATATATAAACAGTATGAAAATTACTTACTAAGCATTTTACTTTGAGAACTACATGTTGTATAAATACTTATTATGTTATAGATTTTATTTATATAAAGTCTGTGGAAGATTATACAACACTAAAAGTGAGATACAGAATAAGAGATTATACGCTACGACATATTTCCTCAATTCCCAAACTGTGGGTTGAGAATCGGCATTTGTTATGTCTTGTAAATTTTTGAAAGTTTGTTTTGTTACAATATAATTTACTGCATTTTGGGTATTATTAAGTTTATTATATTCTTATATTAAGGTTTCATTTATATTCTGATAGATACAGGTAAGTAAGATGTAAAAGATGTAAAAAGATGTTTGACACAGTATATGTATATTATTATTTCTTCACTATATTACATTCTAGGATTCAAATTCCATGCAAAACATCTATGTGTATGTGTGCCATAATAAGCTGCAGGTTGTTGCTATCAGTGGTAAGTGAGTTTTGAGGAGATAGCAAGTATGCTAAATTTAAACTCTTTGTGAAATTTCTAATAATAAAGTCCCTCATTCTCTTTGCTTGCTTTGTCTAGTTTTGTTTAAATCTGGTTTAGTACATTGTAGGTTGCTTAAAATTTAAGCAGATGCTAGAAAGTACTACCATCCTTTGGCAATACATTTCTCGTTAGGTGTCAAGTTGGGACAAGCTGATGTGATTAAATTCCATTGTTTAATTTCCCAATTAAAGAACTGAAATACACTGTAATACATGTATATGCAATGAGATACACTATTATGTGTATATATTTATAATTAAAAGTCATGATCGCAGCCATCAAATATATATACATATATCATTCGATGATTGTGAATCATGACTTTTATTATTATTATCTTTCTATTAGTTTCAAAATTATATAAAGGAAGTTTAAAGTTTTGTAAAGAGAATTTATATAAATATTTTGTTATATGTTTATAGGTACTGATATGCATAGAGAAGGACAGAGGCTTGTAGACTTCTAGATATTTATAAAATTTGTTAAAGTTTCTTCGTATTGAATTTTATTTAAAATTACTCTGTGTGTCTCCCCCCTATTTAGGTCTGTATATTTTATCACTGCTAATTGTGTATTGCTGGTTTATGCTTATAATTATTAGTTTTTATGGAAATTTGATCTACAGTTCTATTTTTGTATATTGTTTTTTATAGGGATTCTGCATATGAATACCCGTTCTATGCATGGATACTGCACTATGGTATAATTCTATTGGTTTTGTTTATGGGTTTTCGTCTACTGTTTTGTGCAGTGATTTTCCCAATGGGTACCTGTATTAGTCTGTAGATTTTTGTGTACCGGCTTTTACAGAGATTTGGCCTATGGATATCCGCATAGGTTTGAGTTTTTGTGTACTGGTTTTTATCTGGAATAGACCTACGGAATATCCATTTTTGAATGGAGATTTGGCCTGTGGATACGCATAAAATTCTGGTTTCTGGATATGGTTTTTACAGGGATTTTGTTTATAGTACACGTATGTTCTACAGGTTTCTTTTTATGGTGCTTTGGCCTACTGGTACCTGTACAGTTGTATGGGTTTTAACGGGGATTTGGCCTACGGGTACCCATACAGCTGTACGGGTTTCCTTCTATGGGTTAGTACGGGGATTTGGCCTACGGGTATCCGTACAGCTATACGGGTTTCGTTCTATGGGTTTGTACGGGGATTTGGCCTACGGGTACCCGTACGGCTGTACGGGTTTCGTTCTACGGGTTTGTACGGGGATTTGGCCTACGGGTACCCTTACAGCTGTACGGGTTTCTTTCTATGGGTTTGTACGGGGATTTGGCCTACGGGTACCCGTACAGCTGTACGGGTTTCTTTCTATGGGTTTGTACGGGGATTTGGCCTACGGGTACCCGTAGGCCAATTCCCCGTAAAAAAGTTTATGGGTTTCTACGGGGCATTTTTAACAGGGTTGTAATTTAAAAGAGTGGATAGCATCAGTAAGTTTAATGAATAGCTTTTGTAAAGGAAACTAACAACGAGCTGAAGCATAATACCCTTCTTCTTACAGATTATTTCACAGCACGTAACGTAAATATCGCTCTTAAACATTGAAGTTGTATATTTGCCAGCAAATATCACGGCCATAATTCATATATGTGATTAAGGGATTAGAAGAGAGATGAAATAACATTAGCGCCGCGAAGTGATTGTTAGTATTCTTTATCATATAGATGATACGGATACACATGCAAGTGAATTAGCAAGGAAAACTAGCCTTCTAGATGTTCTGTATTTGCTAAACATGGCTGAAACTGCGTCTGAGAGAAGACAATAAGGAACTTTTAAACATGCCAACTTTTGATAACTGACGGAATAGAGGGCACTGAATATGCAAAAATAACATCCCCAACTAATATGAACTCTGAGGAATTTAATGCTTAGATAAAGACTGACGAAAAAACTCCCGTTGTTGCCTTAGTGACAGAAGATCATTTGGCAACCTGTTTCTGAAACAAATCCAAGCACATCATGTGGTAAACTTTCTGTAGAAGAAGATGATGATGAAATCGGTGAGTTTCTTACAAATGCGAAGACGAGGTATGTCCTATCAGTATTAAGCTCAGAGGACAGCATCGATGAAATAATTTCCAGAAACATTGTAATTATGAACAATACAATTCATAAATGAAACTCGCAAACAATCAGTTATCAATGACTTCAGTTAACAATTAGTTATCAATTAAAAATGATGTAAAAGTTGGAATTTATATGTTTCTTGTCATAAGCTATATTTTTGACCGCCTCATGTTATCGAAATAGTCATAGACAATCACTTTAAGCGGTAAATGGCGCCTATCGTTAAAGCATTATATATATATTAAAATGGTGGAAGTAGAACTGACAGCAATTATTATATTAATGCTAGGAAAAAAACAGAAGCAAATATGTTTCTGTGATTGATTTTAATCATAGCAAAGCAAGTAAGCGACATTCGAATATCTTCACGAACGATATAATTAAAGAAACTGGCTCGTATTAACGCAGAATTGAAATGTAATCTTCAAAATCGATAAACAGTTTTTTCTTAAAATATACGTTAACGCAGGTTGCTTTCTTTTTCGGGGCCGGGCTAGTTTATATTACACTTTGTCATGTTTCTCTTCTGTTTGATAAGAGTAGTGAGAGATAAAAAAATATATTTGTAAAATTAACTCTGAGGCTATTTTGATATAGATCCTTTATCAGAAAGGTTCCAGGACAACTTTTTTTATTTCTGAGTTTGCAGTACTAAAAAGGAATAAATGTTGGTTTTATGTTACCTGGTATGTATTCTTACCTGACATGACCTTGGCCATGTTTCCTAGCGAAACTGCTAAGGGGCAGAGCTTTGCTTACCAAGACACTGTTCGAATTGCTGTCGCATTCGTTAAGGGGGCACAATGGATGCTGGTTATGAACAAGGAGAAAACATTAAATTATGTCTTAAGCTCGAGGAAACCCCTAGTGAAACGTGGAACAGGATTAAGCAAGAATATGCAGCACTTTCAAGGAGTCGTGTTTTCGAGTGACGCAAAAGGTTTCGTGAAGCGAGAGATTCAATGCAAGACGATCCTAGAACTGGCCGCCCGTATACAGCATATACAAACGTGGAGGGTCTACGGCAGTTATTGAAAGAAGACCGTCGTGTATCTGTGCGTATGATATCAGAAGAAATGAATTAGAATCGTGACGTGTGGCATAAGACTTTACGCGAAGATTTAGGGAAACGTGAACTTAATACAAGAATCGTCCTACACTCACTAACAGATGAACAGAACGAGGAAAGACGGAGAATTTCTACTGAACAATTGGATAGAGCCAGACGTGGTCCCACATTTGTGTAAAAGATTATTGTGATTTTTTTCTTGTTACCGTGAGCGAAAAGGTGACTAAAAGGAAAGCTTCATGAAGATTCTTTCAGACATCCAACGGGCTGTGACAAATGAGCTTGCAACCACTGTAGTTGAAGATTTCCCAAGACCTTCAGAAACGTTTGTAGTTGTGTACTGATAATAAAGGGAACTATTTTGATAGCAGATATGATCATAACTTGGTAAATGCAGTTTTCTATTTTTACTACCTTTGTCCTGGAACTTTTCTGACAAACGATGCGTACGTCTTGTCATTTCAAAGATTTGAGTTCCAGATAGATGTAAAAAAAATTAAATCCTGTGAAAAAGGTGCTCATGAATTGCAGATTAAATTTGCATTTCATTAATATCAAGGAAAAAAATTCACTATTATAGAGCTTCTAAAATTATTGTCGATTGTTTACGCAATGTACAACTAAATAATTCTCATATCCTTTAATCTCATAACTGATAATCAAATGTCAAAACGACATCGAGAGGAATGCTAATCACGTTTACTCTCCTCGCTAGCCATAAAGCATAAAAGAATCTTCAATCACACTTCCACTGCGGAATTAAAAGTAATATTTATAATTCAAGAATGCAAAGCCAGGAAAACAGCCTTCAGAGTACAATAATCATCCATGGAAGCTTGTAGTCTGCATAAGATGGAACTAGCGTTATTCTCTGGAAATTGCCAGAACGGAAAATAAATAGCATAAAAATATGTTACAAGCTCCGATTTTAACAACTAAAAAGATCCGTTTCAATACAAAACATTCGAATAAAAAATTTCCAACAAAAGCATCTTTGTAGCAGCTGTTGAATCAGCGTAGAATTCTATGATAATAAAAATCCATACTTTGCGCTGAACAAAAATGTGGGAAAAAAAGAGCAAATAAATAGAATTTGGAACTCTCGATGTCCATACAACTTCCTTTATTAGGTTATCACTTGTTTCATTTTTTCGATCAATATTTCTAAAGAAAGACGCATGATCATATGTAGCCTATTCTTGCAGACGCAAAGGAAGATGTAAAGCCGAGAATGTCTGCAACAGAAGAGCTAAAAATGTGTCAGAAAAGTTGAATCATCAGATTATCAAAGACATAAATATTTGATTAATTGAAATAAGTACACTTTGAAGAGTCATTAGGTTTTTTCCAAGCAGGAGATGTGAAAAATCTGCAGTGCCGTTGCAGAAACTGTACCTGTACCTCTTGAATATGCGTCGAGTACGCTTCCAATTACACCACGAAGACATGCGACAAGGAGGGAGAAAAATGGAAAAATACCTTATAACTTTATCTGAAAACTTTCATTCAAGTTGTCAGGACTGAGTGTTCTGTGCATGTGCTTGGCAAACATCTTAAAGTAACTCTTTAAAGTCCTTAAGTCCTGATCTGGAACAGGGAGCTGAAATCAGCTATGTTCTGGTGTAGATACTGTGCTGAGGAATAACTGCACATGAAAGGGATTTAAAATCGTCTTTTATTAAATCAATATTATTTACACTTCCCAACTCGGAAGGTATACAAAAAGTAAAAGATCACACTTGGGCCTAAATGAACAATCAGGTAAATTTAAACTAAAGCTAAATAGAAATTTAATTAAACTTTGCTCACAGAGCTAAATCGCGGAGTTGGCCTCTAACTAACTGGTGCGTAGCAAGAAATACTAATACTAGCGCACTTGGATTTATTTCAATAACACGTAGTAAGCACTATGGCTTATAATTTAGCTGCTAGCTGGTCAGGCGAACGTCGAACGGAATAACCGTGATCTGAGACTAAAAGCTCTCTCACACTGAGAGGTTTCTACCTCTGGTATAAATAGTACTTGGCTCTACTTCAAAATTAGCATAAGCTGAAAACGCGCGCTTCTTCTGACGGGAAGTTGAAACTGAGAAGAGATAGAAAGATTTAAATTAAAATAAAACTTTGTTAGTTTAACTAAAACCTTACAAAGTCTGCAAGAAACTTTTGCCCGTACACAATAACTGATCCTTCTCAGTAAAGAAAAGAAACGTGTTAATCTTATTTTATTTTGTTTTGAAGAAATTTAGTAACAGGAAGAAAAATAAAAATAAATAGAAAATGATTCTATTCTATTTTAATATTTTACATTATTTACGTGATCCCGTACCTTCAACTCAAAAGTAAGTTGAAACTGATGGTTCATTTTATTATTCCAGTCTACATCATAACTATAAAGGGCAGAAGTTTTAAATTTTGTTCGTAGATATTTACTATGAAAATAAATTAAATACATTGTTCGGGAACGATATTCCGCATTCAAAGAATATATTTTAACATCTTACACGGATTCTAGATAGTACGTTATTTCAGATGTGCTTTCCTGAAACATTGCTTAAATTTTATATGTTCCATTTTCTTCCATTTTCAAAATAATATTTAGAGCAGTCTAACGATTAAAAACATATACTGATCGTAAAAGTACCTAAAAATACAGTTATTCAGCTCTTAAAAAAATATCGTTTTTTGTTGTGTTGTTCTGATTTATCTTACTTGTCTGACAGTAACATCAGAACAAGCCCAGTGCGACTTCGTTCAGTTCCGCCCCAGTTTTAGCGAACATGCCGGGAGGGCGACGGGTCCGAAGGTCCCCCTCCACTCTTCCCCTGCCACAACCTCTTGACAGGACTTTCGGTTCACCATGTATTTAGAGTACCCCCATGCCGCAAAGACATTGTACGTTTACAAACATCCACGCGTTCTCCGGGCTTCGAAACCGAGGTCTTAGGTATCGGAGGAGGCTTCCCTAACCTTTACACCGTCTGCGTGGCTATCTTTTTCTAGTAGATATAATAATATTTATTTCTAAATATAAAAAAGCGAAAATGTGTTAAAAACATTAAGCTAAAATGCAAGTCATCGAAATAAAAAATAGTTACATGAAAATACATTGTAAATACTGAAAATATAGCAGTTAAAAACATAAATTCTCTTTATATGTGCACCGTTTTAAAAGTACTAAGGAATGTTTCTATATGCAAATTTGCTTGTTTTCCAAATTTTATTCGAAGGCATTTGACTCTACATTTTAGGAAATGACTTTGATTTAATTTCATCTACGTATAGCTTCGGCTGAAAGGTTCGAATGCAAGCCTTCAGGTTTTAGACTAACCGTTTACTAATTAAATAATTAATTAGGAACCAATTGTACGTAATTTTTGTATTTAACCATGAAAACCTAAGAAGGAACTGTTTGATTCCACTCTGATTTCAAAAATGCCTTTTGCCTTTCGTTTCGCTTATTGACGGGTTACAGATACGTTAAAGACGGGGATGTAGTTCTTTAACCATCCAATATTTCTTTAATTCGAGACCAGTTTAACTTCTAAGATTTCTGCCAAGGCCTATGGTACATAGAGTGGCTTTCTCATGAACTGAATTATCTAAAGTTAGATTTAAGTACTTATAATTTCTAATATGTTATTATTACTCTTGCTTGACTGATAGTAACTGAAACAGCTGCAGCTTTAATAGATAATGGGCTGCGTTAAGTCAGCTAAAAGGTTAAAACCATTTAGCTGATTTAAACTAATAGCTATTATATTTTATATAAAACATTCACCTTTTTAAGAGCATCTCTGTAAAATAGAACTCTTCAAATATATTATGAACATTTCTATACCATTGATATTTCAGTTCTTGAAACGAAGTTTTAAAGATAACTTCTGCTGAAATTACTTAAGGAATTTAATGAAAGATACGTAAAAATATGTTTCCATCAAATATAAAATGTAGAATTCTGTCTCGATCTAATCAAGCCATCGAATTTTGTATAAAGATCTCAGATTCTTATTCGTAGCTGTTGTTTTAAGCAAAATAAGATTAATTGTCTTGCAGAATAAAATGCGTTGCGTGTCTAAACTCATTCATTTATTTAGTATCATACGTATCATTATGTAATGTCATGAATAGAAAATGCGTCTGAAAAATTAATTGAACTGTATAGAGAGTTTATTTCTAGATTAGCGAAATTAAATTATCTGGATATATTATATGAATTAATAACTCTCGTTGGGTTGCTCCTATTTCATTTACCGAGGCTCTTTTAATTAGCCTTATAAATGTATTTGTTATTATCTGGGGTTTAAACATCATAATTAACAATGTCGTATTACTTGTATGTTTGTATAAATTATAAGTTTCTTAATTCCCTTTGATTATCAAATTCTTATCAAATAATCATAGTTACCTTTTTTTAAAACTGTTAGAAAACTGATACTTCCGTTTCGTTGTTAGCATTCTTGGTAATGTTATGTAACTATCCAAAGATTTCATTACTAATGCTCTTCTTTTTTTTTTGCTTCACAAGTTCTTTAAAATACTTAATACTAGTGGAAGTACCCGATGCCACTTCACTTAGATTGAGACTAATGTATCTATCAACAGAGAGAACGATACCGCTGTAATCCTTCTCTAATTTTTGATCTTTGATGTAATAAACTGAGGAAGTTTTCTTCTGTTATGAGCTATTTTTATTAAAAGAAGACAATTTACTTAAATGCATTTTTACTGTAAAGCTGTGCGATATAAAAAATTTCGAGTTTTACCACCGAAAATTTATAAATTCTTTCCAGTTCCTGCTCTTGAACATGCTACGTACAACTGACCATATGAAAAGTAAGGAGTTCCCAGAGGAATACTAGCAACTTCAAGTGATTGACTTTATTGATAGCCATTGCAAAACAAGATACACTGGAAACTGAAGACACTTGAATTCAAACGGCAGATCATAAAGAACTATGGGAATTCGTGGTATGAACACATCTTCTTCTTTTGCGCAGTTTTAGTCATCACATCATTTGAAAATTCGTATAATAGCATATTACATGTCACAAGAAATATGATGCGTCATTGTAATGCATAAAAAATGTCAAAGAAACAAAGTAATATTTAATACATGTTCCACAACTGACTACTTAATCATAGAATCATAGGGTATATATACCCATATCGCATATAGAATTGCCATTTGAGTCAGCATAAATGACAAACAAATACATCATTATTTTGAGAAAAGAATACGATTCGTAGTCATATATTTTTCAGTCTGATGCGCTATGAAACCACATAAAAAATTCCATAGAAAAATAAACAAATTATATCAGCAAATGGCACGCAGCCATGCAACAATGCCACGCAACCACTGTTGGTGATATATCACTGTTTTTAATTAATATCTCTGAATTTAACTGTTTTTTTGGAAAAAAAAAGCGGAAGTCGACCTTTTCCAGGACCCAGAAAAGCACTATAAACAGTTTGGTGACGTAGTGGCTGAGTAGTGGCCTATAGTAGTGACTGAGTTATTAGCAGACAAATACACAAACAGACTTTCTTCTTTATATATAGATTTAAATGTATTTCAATTATTACTGCCTTGTACTAAGTAAGAAGGAAGTATTGTAATCGCAAGAAGTTTATCCATTTTGACCGCCCTCGAATGCAATTTAACAATGTCTCGCGATATCTGAACGTAAGGACAGAACAAAGGGTTCATTTCCCCCCCAAAAATTATAAAACTGAAGAGCTTTTTTCCTGAATGAATCCTGAAGAGATTTTTTCGTAACGTCTCTGCGCATGTACATGTATGTATGTACCTGCATAACTCAAAAGCGAGTAGGCTCAGAACGTTGAAATTTTGTATATAGGACTGCTATGACATGTAGATAGATGTACACCTCCTATTTTGGTTGCAATCGGCAAGCTCTAGGAAATCCTAGTAAATATTTACATATTCTCAAATTTTTTTGAAGAATACCTAGTGTTGTTAGTTTTTGGGGAATACCTAGTACACAATGTTGTGCGTTATACGAGGAAATGTGTTGTTGCGTGCGTACGGGTTAGTAATAGACTGAATGCACACAAGTCATTAAAAAGTTAATAAAATTTATTCTTTTCGCAAGAAATAAAACAAAATACTGAAATATTTCCCCAGAGATATTCATACAATATCAAAAGATCTCAAACTTTTAAACAGAATTTAATACAAAACAAATAAAGTTAATTCTATCTCCCAGCGATTTCGCTACAATCAATCGCAGCATTAAGCAAACAACAGTTCGCTTAAAACAGCTACAACTGCAACTGAGATGAGGTGTTTTAATTCGGCTTTCATAAGCTTTTCAACTTTATACTAGAATATTCTGGTAAAACCTCGATTTCTGTGGATTGCAACAGCAATTACGAGATATTTAGTTATTAAATATTAAAGCATGCGCTCTTATAATCTTACTTTTCCGACGTAGCTAAATCGTGTCCGTTGCACGGGAAAATAAAACAATTTTAATTACAATTCTAAATAAATAGCTAAATAAATACGAAATCCGTAACACTACCCCTTCCCAAGGACTGCACGTCCCGGTCAGTACAATCTCTGAACAAGAAGCCAAACTTACAACTAACTCATTAATGCAATAATACACATTACATTACAATACCAAAATAAACAATAATTGCAATAAGTAACTTTCAGCAAATCAAATAATATCAAACGCTAAATACAATTCAAATACTATCAAATGCTAAATACAAATAATATCAATTAGTATCAAATACTAAATACAAAAAGGACCATGGTCTTGTACTATTTATATTATTATTTACAATTATATACACTACGTACTATGGCCATAGTAAGGACCTAACCTGTCGTAATGGACGACTTTAGGCTTAGATTTCGATGACTTACGGATCCGAACCATGACGTCGTTCAGCCTGTTTAGGACTGTGTACAGACCATCCCAAGGTGATAACTATTCGTTTTCGTTTCATTAGTTTCGGAGAAAGTCATTTTCGGCGAGTCGGATTCCATAACCACACCTTGCCTCCATCGTTGAAACCATGTCCAGTAGCTCTCGTGTCGTAGCGGGTCTTCATCTTCTCCGTCGCCACGTTGACTCGCTCACGTGCAAAGTTGTACATCACTTCAAACCGGGCCTGGAGAGCTTGAATGTATTCCTCAAGCGATGAAGGCGCATCCGGAGGGTGACCAAACAAAAGATCACATGGCAGACGAAGGATGGTTCGATTAAACCATTCTACCATGGCGTCGGACTGCGGATGTAAAGGTGTCATTTGGGCTTTGTCAATGCCAAGTAGCTTGCATTGTTCTTTAATTACAGACAAGGTACCCGATTCCTTCCCTGATCGGAATGTTACTGAAGTGGCACTTCGAACCTGGAAATCCAGTGCTGTATCATCATCTCTGCTACTGTGATAGTCTCTTGATCAGGAATAGGATACGCTTCAGGCCACTTGGCCAAGTAATCAATGACAACGAGGATTTATTTGTTGCCATCAGCAGTTCGTGGCAGAGGTCCTAAGATGTCAAAGGCGATACACTCAAAAGGGGCTCCTACATTGTAACGTTGCAGCTTCCCTCGGCTGCGTTTCTTCGGTCCTTTCCGACCTGCACAGACATTGTAAGATCGAGAACATTTTTGCACGTCATCGTTTGCATTATTCCAGTAAAAGTGCTCGCAAACTCTCTTGAAGCTCTTCATTATTCGGAAGTGGCCTCCTGCAAGGCTGCTATGCAGTTCTGTAAGGACATCCGGGACCCGAGATCTTGGGAGTAGCAGCTGCCATCGGAATGACTTTCCATCATCCGATTCGAATTTCCGGTACTAGACGGCGCTTTGAATATGGAGTGAGTCCCAGAGGGTCCAATATTATTTTCTTGGAGGACTATAGCTCGAATGTCCTGCCAGGTAGATTTTCTGTTTGAGGTCTGCTAGACAAGGCATCTGCGTTTCCATGTGATGATCCCTTTTGAGGATGGCGATATCATATTCCTGGAATCTCTGTATCCATCTGGCAATTTGTCCTTCAGGATTCTTGAAATTTAAAACCCAGGCCAATGATGCATGATCCATGAGAAGCAGGAATATTCTGCTGTATAGATAGATAACTATGGAAATGTTCTACGGCTTTGACTGTGGCGAGCAACACTTTCCTGGTGACACAGTAATTCCTCTCCGGTTTAGACAGGCAGCACTTGCTTCAGTAATCCACTACACGCTCTTGGCCCTCTATTCTGTTCTTGGAGCTGTTCTTGGGACAAAACAGCGCCGACACGTTCATTACTCGCGTCCGTGTATAGAAAAAATGGCTGAGGATACGTGAGGATTGGAGCAGACCTTAAAGCTTCCTTCAGGCTCTGAAATGTATACTCACATTCTTTTGTCTACACGAACATTTGCTTTCTCTCTGTCAGCTTGGGGTCTTGCGATGGAAGAAAAATCTTTGACGAATCTCCTATAGTAGGTGCAAAGTCCTAGAAAGCTTCTCAGCTGATGGACATTTTCGGGACGTCTCCAGTCTTTAACTGCTGACAGGTTTTCAGGATACGCGCGCACACCTTCAGCAGGGATGACATGTCCCAGGTAAGTCACTTCCTGTCTGAATAATTTGCATTTAGCGGAACTCAGCTTCAGATTGGCTGCTTTCAGTTTCTTTCAGTATGTCATCCAGGTATATTAGACAGGTTTCGTAGGAAAGACCTTTTAAAACTGTCTGCATTAGGCTTTCGAATGTAGGCGGCGTATAGCAGAGTCCAAACGGCATCACCTTGATCTGCCAATTTCTACCTGCCAATATCCACTCTTTAAATCAAGTGTCGAGAACCACTTGCTTCCAGAAAGAGTATCCAGAATATCGTCAATTCTAGGAAAAGGGTAACTGTCTTTCTTCGAAACCTCGTTCAACCGGCGAAGTCAATGTAAAATCTGGTTGAACCGTCTTTCGTCTTCACCAGGACGATGGGAGATGCCCAGGGACTTGCTGAAGGCTCTATGGCATTGCTTTCTTGCATGCCCTTTAAAAGTGTTCGTACCTCTTCCTATTTAGCAATCGGCAGACGTCTTGGATGTTGCTTGATTGGCGGATGAGCACCAGTATCGATTCTATGTTGAGCCAAACTGGTTCGACCAACGTCAGAAGATGAGCGGGAGAAAACATCTTGAAGATCTTTAATGACAAGCTCGGCAGCATTCCTTTCTTCAAAGTTTAATTGCGCATTGTGAAAGAACTCCGATGTAATGCTCTCTTAAGGCACGGTTTTTGAGATGTTACATTTTCTTTCAATGCTGGTTACTGAAGAACATTCTGCAACCACTTCACCTTTCTTAATAACTCTCGCCTTGTCAGTTACATTGGCAACTCTCATCGGGATAACTGTTCTCGATAGGTCGACGAATGCTAAGACTACTATTACTCCTTTCGGGCTGTTACTGTTATTGGGATATTCTATGATGCCGTAGCGGAAATTTCTATTTTCGGCTATGGATCCGGGAAGTAAAAATTCTATTCTTTCATCGCTCGTGTTATTGGCATTCAAAAACCCCACACCGCCCAAAATAAAACAATTTTAATTACAATTCTAAATAAATAGGAAATCCGCAACAGTATTAATCGATTAAAGAAGCAAAATGCGAATTATAATACGTGACAATATTGAGGATTTAAAGTGTTTCGTAGTATGTGGATTCTATCAGTTTCTATCGATCTAGTCTAACGATTCGGTCATTAAAGACACTTAATATGATATTAGAAGAATTCTCTATTTCTAGATGCGTGAGATATGACACGCTAAAAAGCAATTAATAAAAGTGCTGGGAGCCAAAGTCATAAATTATGTAGACAAATCTCTCTCAAGTGAATATTACATACGAATATAACTGCAAAGAATTTTTCTGAGCTATAGATAAATTACTTTAAAAACTGAACTTAAAATGGCTCTTTGTTAAGAGACGAAGATGTTCACTAATGCTGTTTGGTCGAAAGCTTAATAGGAATTAATTTATAATTAAACTACTCATTACGTTAACCTACATCCAATAAATATATTACACGTTTTAAAATAGTCTGTTATGTAATATTATTAGGTTTTAGAAAATGCCTTTTTTTATCTTTTAAGCGTGATGAATAGACCGCTTTGAAAAGAAGGAATGAGGAGTAGATGATGTGAGATTATGTGGCGTATGCTTATTTTTCAATTTTAATATATATATATATTAATTAAAGATTGAATTAATTAATTAAAATTCATTGAAATCTAAATAAATTTCCTAATACATGCGTAATAGCTGCAAAGTAATATAATAATAATTTATTTACTAAGTAATAAAGAGTATATTATCTCCTAGTAGAAATTTAGTAGTAGTATCGGAATGAAGTAATCCAGACACATTGAAATGGAATCCGAAAAATATTTTTAAAAAGAAACTTGAATTTGAATCTTGAAAAATAGAAATGGAAACTTTGTAATTGATAGTTTATCAATCAGTCATGAAAAATAGTCAATAAATTAAGTAATTATGGTCATTCATCGGAAATTGGTTGACGTTTCACGGGGAACAAAGCAACCTCCGTGCAATTAACAATAATTAATAAATGCGAAGGTATTTCGTCTCTTACTCAAGTAGGAATTATGAAGTCAAATTTGTAAGTTGAGTTTAATCCAATAGTGAGATGAATTAAAGCGAATGACTCTAAATAATTAATTATGAATTCATAATGAACGTTGCAGTTCTGTTAAGTTAATTAACTGTTTTAGAAATTTTGAGATATTAAGATATTTATTATTAACAAATTGAGTATAAAAAAAAAATATATATATATATATATATATATATTATATTCATACCATATATATATTATACAAGCAATTTTAACTCCTTCCTCTATTATTTGAGCTCATCAACGATTAAAGCCTAGTGCGTGACAGCTAAAGCAGAGTTACAAATTAACATTTTTATTCCACTGAAAACTGCACGTGTTCATTAACAGATTATATCTTCATTTATTATTCATCATTGGAAAGACTTGTCCCCTCATTCATATGTAAATGAAAGGTATTATTAAGGAAAATCATGGTAAATTGTATGTGCTCTACAATTAATAAGCGATGCTGAATAATTATAAAATACACTGCTGGCCACCCAAATTGCAACACCAAGAAAGACAAGAGATATCTCTAAAAAATTATTTAGAAGATAACATGTTGACTAAGTATCAAATGATTAAATTTGTAGACTTCTGTGAAGTGTGGTTTCTTCTAGAATCAGTAGCCAGAGTAGCTGCCATTGTTGGAGATCACCTCTGCCACACGCCTCGGCATTGATTCAAAGAGATTTTGGATGTGTTCTTGGGGTACAGCAGATCAAGTAGCTTTCACACGTTGCCAAAGTTGATCTGGTGTGGCAGCTTGGGATGTAATCTGGGTCAATCGTTCAGCAACCATGGACCACATGTTTTCTATCGACGAAAGATCCGGACAGCGAGCCGGCCAGGGAAGCAATTCAATCTGATGATTGACGAAGAACCCTTGGACAATGTGTGCCACGTGTGGTCGTGCATTATCCTGTTGAAATATGGCTATGGGCAAGCCCTGAAGGTAAAGAACAACTGGCTCCAACACCTCGGAGATGTAGCGCTGGCTGTTTAAAGTACCGGCAATGGAGATCCTCAATTCCTAGAGGAGTGCGAGAGTGATATCCACTACCGCCCCATAAAATATTATCCGGTGCAGAACCAGTGTGGAGGTGCATAACGCAGCTGTTCAGCATCCTCTCTCTACGGTGTCTCCAGACTCGAATCCGACCATCGTGGTGTTGCAGACAGAAGCGTGACTCGTCAGGAAAGAGAATGTTATTCCATTCTGCCGTCCACATCCATCTTTCATCGCACCACTGGCGGCAGAGACGTCTGTGGTTTTGCGTCAAGGGTAGGCGAAGCAATGGACGTCTTGCTGACAGACCGATCTGCTATAAACAGCCTCGAATAGTGCGCGCAGACACTGGATGATGCGTTACAGACTGAATGTGCTGTGCTATAGTTCATGATGTGACTGAGCGATCCGTCACTGCCATGCGCATAATGTTCCTGTCATCACGTGAAGTGATGCACTGAGGTGAATGCGATCGAACACGTTGGTCCGTGGTACTCTCCTGCATCCAACAGTCACATATCTGCATTACGGTTGTTTGGTTTCGTCTAACACGACTACCAGTTTCGCTAAAAGGTAATCCACACTCTCGGTTGGCCACTATCCTTCCTCTGTCGAACTCGGATGCTTGATCAAACGATGATCGCTGTTTACTACGAGTCATAATGGATCGTTTTTTTGAAAAAAAAAGACAAAAGAAAAACTCAAGTGCCGACCTTGAAATCGAAAGCTCTAAGCCTTAAATAGCGTTTGAAGTGGTGCCGCGGGCGCGCGTGATGTGCGTCTGCGCTGAAATTCTAATTATTTGCATATCTCACCTCCGCTAACGCATGTTGTAAATTTCATGTTATTTGCATACTTCCTTCAGTGTGTTGCATTTACGGTGGCCAGCAGTGTATATCTTGAGTATTTCTCAAATAAAAGGTGCCCTGAAGTGGGCGGTTTTAAGAAGAGAATTCTGTTGTACTTTAAGAAGTAGAAAATATCAAAATTGTTTACTCAACGAGCATGCTCCACTAGGATTAAAATTTTGGAAGAAACTAAAACTGTGTGACTTCGCCATTGAGGACTGTCAAATGATTATTTGGCACTCATAGGAAAATGTAATCTAGCTTTCCTATATATTGTTTACATGAAATGTAGCCTCCATTTGGTCGTCCGTGTATGTCTGCATGTCATCTGTGTGTGTACCAGATCAAGGTTATCGATAATGCTATCAGTGTTCACTTATGCTTTCGGAAATAGTGATCACTTTCAAGTGTGATTGTCTGTGAGAGGTAATCTCCGTGAATGTATGTTGTGTACTCGTATGTATTTCTAACAATTTTATTAATACCCTTATTTATTTATTTGTTTTTCTTAATTATTTAAAATAATAATTATTTAAGGTTAAATTGAGTAATGATCTGAAATAAAGAAAATGTTTAAAATATTTAATGATGTAGTGTTTCTTTGCTTAGGGGTAAAGTTTGGATTGGACTATTTAGATGGCAAAGCACTCGAGGACCATTTGCCTAAGGAGAGGGAAGCCTTTATCTGGAGAACTATTGTAAGAATATTGACTCATGTTAACTCATATGCGGAAAAATTCTTAAAACTCCCATGTAACAAATCGTTAGGGGGATTTGAACACCGTCGAAAACGGTTTTACTGCTCGACCACAAGTGGGCTGCTAGTATATAAAGCAAGTGCTTGTAGGTGATCCAAATTCGTTTAATGGCAAAAGCGACTGTGTTGCTATTATAACCTCTTCCTTTTCTTTCTGTCACCGGGATTATAAAGTCTTCCTTAAGGGTTTGTCCAGAGACCTATGATTGCGTCACTGTTTGTCTCAGGAAAACGTCACTATATGTCTCAGCCCTTTTGCAACTAAGCCTAACATTCAAAAATAATTCCTATAAATTCTGCATTTTATCGAAAATGTTGGAATTTTCCTTTTATTAGTTAAAGTTACTTTTTATGATGCTAACAAAATGTACTAATATTTATAACGATTAAAATTAATTAATGTGTATTATTAGTAAGAGTGACCATATTTACATATTTAAATTATTTCCATTTCTGCATTTGGAAACTTTAGAATTTAATTATCAATGCCTATCATATCTTATTACCTCATTTATTTGCATGGTCATCGAACTATGACGTACGTCCCACTGTATGAGCACTTTCGTAAGGAGCACATTCTACAAGCAATTCATACTAGAAAAAAATTAATTAAATGTCGAAGAGAGAGATTTGAACTTGTAGCTTTTTTTAGAGTTTGAAGTACATTACAAATGTTGCTACCATTTGCAATTTTACTGGGAAATCCAGAGATTTAATTTGGAAAAGCACGTTACTAGTTTTGTCAATAAATTCGAATGTTTGAACATTGAGAACAATCTCCAAACAGTCCGCGGAAATATTACTACACTTTGCCAAGCTTATTTCCTTCGAATGCGAAATTGAAGATCTTGAACTGCTGCTAGATCAAGAGTCTAGTCACTAAGCACTGAGGCGTTATTTGAATTAGAACAAGAAAGAACTGAAGCAGAAGAAAGAAGAGAAAACAAAAAAGAAGGTGTAGAAATTGAACAAAATAATATACAATATTTAGGGGCTCAACTATCTACCGCAGCTGTCATTTCTATGGCTACGAAACGCGCCGGGAGGACCAAAAATTACCATAAATCTCCTATTACAAAGTAATAGTCTAAAGCTATAGTCTAAACAAATAATAAATTTTTTGACTGTAAAATAAACTTTGTACTTAAACATCAATATATTTCATTTATTTTTTACGATATTGCTATTGAAACTACACCTATTGTTTTACTTCTTGTTGATACCGGAACACATGATAATCACTATTCAGCTGCAATTCTAAAAGCAAACAGCACTGTTTACTGATACTTAAATATTCTGGTTATTATATACGTGAAATTCAAAACGAATTTATATTTGTTGATACAGCATAAATAACATAAAATTAAATTATGATATTCGTTTCCAAGCATTTGTTTTAACTATATTATAAACTCTTAATTTTATTTAACTAGAAACATAATAAATTATACGCATTTCATCTGCCCCATGAAAGGCAACTATTAATAAAAAATAAAAGAAATAAATAGATAAAAAAGTTTGAAAGCTTTCGGATTTTATATTACTCACAAAGGGAATTTTATTAATGTTTTGTGTGTTGCCTTTTTTAATTAAATATCATCTTCTTCGCAATTAAACCATAAAATTCAATACAATAGCAATATCGCAAAATATTTAAAAGAGTATATCTTTAAAGCTTAAGGTACACAGTTTTGCGCGCTGGAGATAAAAATGTATTTTTTTCCGTACAGATTTGCCATTGCTCTCTTTGAAATCGTTGAGTTTCGTAATCAGAAACTCATAAATGCTTTACAAAATATAAACTACACTCACGTTTGTGAAAATTGCAACACCAAGAAGGAATCGTCATAATTGAATGCAATTTAATACACAGTTGAGTGGTAGTGGTACAAATAAATGATTAAATGTTCAAAGCAAACAAACAAGAACAAGAGATCAGAATCAGTACTTTGTGTGGCCACCACGCGCCGC
The DNA here is from genome assembly GCA_000611955.2 of Stegodyphus mimosarum. NCBI lineage: Eukaryota > Metazoa > Arthropoda > Arachnida > Araneae > Eresidae > Stegodyphus > Stegodyphus mimosarum. The sequence goes on from KK115351.1 coordinate 148,895, forward strand.
AATAAGTGCTGCTACACGACGTGGCATGGAGTCAAACAAAGTTTGAATGTCTGACTGAGGAAGAGCATTCCATATCGTTTGTACGCGTACCCAAAGTTCGTCTGCAGACGCAACAGGACGAGGATCACGAGCAAGACGCCGACCAATGACATCCCACACATGTTCAATTGGCGACATATCCGGGGAACACGCAGGCCAAGGAAGAAGCTGTACCTGCTGCGCTGCAAAGAAGGATTTAACAATCCGAGCAGTATGAGGGCGGGCATTGTCCTGTTGAAATACAGCGCCTGGCAAGCTTTGAAGGAAGGGAACAGCTTCGGGCTGTAGAACTTCACGGATATACCGGTTGCTGTTCAGATTGCCCACAATTCGTAGCAATTGAGATCGTCTATGATATGCTATGGCGCCCCAGACCATAACTCCGGGTGTTCGTCCACTGTGGCGTTCGATAATGCACTCCGGAAGGTGGCGTTCACCGGCATAGCGTCTGACACGAATGCGGCCATCATGGTACCACAAATTAAAGCGGGATTCGTCAGAAAACACGACATGCTGCCAATCAGCACGCCAGTCTCTATGCTGATTGGCCCATTGTAGCCGCAGGCGGCGATGGTCGTGCGTTAGGGGGATCCTGTATAAAGGAGTCCGTGCGCGCAGTCCACACTGCAGCAGACGTCTACGAATTGATGAAGCACACAATGAAACACCTGTAGCTATTGACCACAGTGCTGCCAATTGTCTAGAGGAAGCTGTACGGTCCGTCCGCGCCATGCGGACCAGGTGTCTATCATCGCGAGCTGACGTCACATTTCGGGGTCCACTCCCGGATTTCCGAGTTGTCCGACACTCGTCCGTCCACTGCTTCCAAACGCGCATCACTGTGCTGCTGTTACGCTGCACACGAGAGGCTACTGCACGATACGACAATCCAGCTTCACGAAGGCCGATGATTCTCCCTCGTTCAAACTCTGTAAGTTGTTCAAATCTCGCTCTCTTTCGTCGACGAGGCATAAGTACAGATTGAGTTAACGTTTACCACTAGCAGATAACCACCGATAACCATACACGCCTCGCTACAGCCGTCTATTTATTCGGATCTATCAGCCGTTCAGAGGGCGCTGCTCAGCATACGCATGCGCTACGGATTTGCAATTCTAATCATTTGCATATCATGCGCTACTTTGCATTTCCTGAAAATTTCAGCTCACTCGCGTAAGTCCTTCATGGTGTTGCAATTTTCACAAACGTGAGTGTAGATAATAACAAAATATGAAACAGATAAAACAAATTCCAAATTTGGTCTTTCATGTGCCCATATTCGGGTGGAGACGCACGTTATTCAAAATTGGATGGCTCTAGGTACTGTTGTTTTATCACACTGCGAGAAACATGCATACATTTATGTAGATTCTTTATTATTTAATGTCTTTAAATATAATACTAGGCGATAATTTTTGGTGGCAACAATTTCTAAAATGATTCGCCGTTTATAGTGAATCGACGCAAAATGCCAAAACGAAATTAATAGCCCTTCTGAGCTAATGCTCCTTTGGGCTAAAAACATTGGTTATATTCGTATAAATTCAGAAAGCCAATTTTTATGCAAGGATAATTATATTTAATAAAATATAATCCAAACGTTCAGGCAATAAATTAGATTTTGTTTACAAACGATCAACTGAAAGTGGTATCTCGCTTAAACTATCATTGCCAACTAAAACATGGAATTAGCGAGAAATTATGTGCTGGGCCAACAGACTTTTATTATTAAGATGGGAAATACGACCGGTCAGTTGAAACTAAACACAGTCTAAATCGGTGATCGCCGATAAAACATTTTATGTTGTTGCACTGAATACATTTGTAGAATAAAATAATAAACAATGTTCATAAAAACGAAGTTAACACTCAAGACATTCCACTCATGCTACGTTTCATAGCATTCTGAAATTAATTAATGCATTTCAAATTAAAAATAAGTAAAAGTATCGTGTGAATTTTGCGATACAATGGGCCGTCATTATTCTTTGCTGCTGTAATATATTTGATAAGGTGGCCTTGGAAAGGCAAACTAAAAGTATTGTATACAGTGCGTTTCTTTTAAAAGAAGCACGAAACAAAGTTATTATTAGTGTCACATATTTATATTATTTGATTACCCTGTTGAGTTCTGTGCATTGTTACAGTTGTTCTAGGCCGTCCTATTCCTTACTTTCCCCCTAGAAACAATAGACAGAGCTGAAAAAATAAGTCAAATAAAACACAAGACACAAGTAATTATTTGGTTTCAAATCTGTTTTAAAAACAAACGCATTATACATATGCAGGAAACTAAGAAATTGAGGGACCGACAAGAGTATTTTTCAATTTAGATTTCTCAAATGGTAAACACTTTTCTGCTTATCGTGATATCATTTTATTATTTTTATATAAAATATGTCTTTGGACCACAATGTCTTGCGAGAAATGAAAGTGTAATTAGTTCGATCTTTTTGTATGTATTCTAACATTTATGGCAAGTAAAACTGTCATGATATAATTTCATTTAATTTTGATTAAGAAGAGTCTGCAAACTGTTAAACCGCCAAAATATTCTTATGATTATGAAATATTTATCCAAAATACGCATTTTTCTCAAATAATACATAAAACATTCTGGAAGATTTAAGTTAAATTCGCATAAGAAGTGTTAAAATACCAAATATATAACATTTATAAGCAATTTAAAGAACTTTTCATAACTGCTATAAATGCAAAATTTGATGCAACGATAACTGAGTAAATGTTTTTTACGATTAAAGCAGCAGTTCCAAATAACAGTGACTTTTACAGATGATGAACTTCACCTCGAATACATAATTTTATGTTAAGAAATATGCAGTTACATTACCGATTCAGCAATTCGTATTCTAAATTATATGAGCATGATTTAATTTTAAACTTTCCTAATAATTGCAAACATAAAATAAATTAATTCTGGCCGTAATAATACTGAAATATTATTAGTATTAAAAAGAAGAAATTAGCGAAAAAATAAATGTTACACCCTGGTGGGACTAATACATCCTTACGTAATTGCAGAAATTTATTTTCTTTCCAATTATCGTGGATCAATGCTATTACGTATCCGCTGAATTCACACGCTTCGTTTCTATCTGAAGTTCCTAGCGCTCTTTATCTTTTGTTTAATCATTAGAGCACAAACTGTTACCTGGCAGCTCTCTAAGTGTGTAATTAATCCAATCGAACTCCAGACACATTAGTGGGTTTCAACGTTCAATGTGAAATTAGTTCCTGCAACTCTACATTTGATGGCATTATTAACTCTTGCTAATATACTTAAACATTAAAGTGTCGGAAATTTATTTCATTGCGATGAACGATTTAATTATGTATCAGCAATAAGAAGAATATTTCCTAGTAAGTCATTCTCTGCAATAACACAGGAAATTTAGCGGATGAACATCATTTAGATCAGTGGAACGTACTGCTTGGTAAGAGAAGATTAAATACTCTGCGCATCTGCTAATTTGAATTCATTTATAAAATCGTATTAATACACGTATTCATATTACATATTACTATATATATATTTATTTCTAATATATACGTATTTATTATTCGTATTTATATTACTGATGATGCATTAAATGAACCAAATCCCATTAAATCCAAACAGAAAGAAAATAGTTTACAGTTCAATATAGATGTAAATTTTATGCATAGTCCCACGAAAGTTTGCATTCTCCTTAAAAAAATCTTATGTGTGTACACCACATGAAGTCCTTGTATGGAATATTAAAATATACGCACTTTATATTTCATTTAAACTTTTTGGATTGAATTAAATAACTTCATCTAAACCAAAATAGAATAAAGAATTAAAAAATTCACTATATTTGTTTCAGCATAGCGACACTCTGGCGCTAGCTTCACTTACCAGCGTTAACCTCATTCATTTCATAACTCAGAATGCACAAAAATTATGTATATCATCTGGAGAATTACCTAACCGTTACCACATGTTCTATTCAAATACTATAATAAATCTAAAACGATGTGTAAACGAAGTTAAACAAACAAACAAACAAAAAAAGAAACGGTTTTTCACAGACGATTTAGTATTTCTCATTCAATTAATTCAGTTCTCACTTCGCGACAAGGCAAAAATACATAAAAACTCAAAATATCTATATTAAAAATTACGAAATAAATCTTAGACACTTATTTCCTCGAATAAATTCCTGAATGGATTAAGTATGATTTAATTCGCAATAATCGCGTTATCTTTGTTGTTGTGAAACTTAATTTCTCTAGATTAGCAACAAATCCACTATTCTCCTAAGTTTCAAATCTAAACAAATATGGCTCCCATGGGAAAAATGATTAGGCTTAGCCGCATTTAAACAGCTTTTAAATTATTGATATTTCTATAATTCTTGCATGTAGATTTACTAAATGCTTAAAAGCCTTAACCAGATGATAAAAACAACATAATTCTCCGTATGTATATACGCCACGAAAAAAATCTCTTCAGAATTCATTTTAAATTAGTTTTATAATTTTTTGGGGGAAAACGAGTCCTTTATTCTGTCCTTACGTACGAATGTCACGGAAAAACATCGTTAAATTACATTCGATGGCAGGCAAAATGGATATTTTCGTTGAAATATGATACCCGAAATTTTTCGCGATTACAATACTTCCTTTTTACTTAGTACAAGGACGTAAAAATTCAATATTGCTGTAATTTGTGTAATATGTTCAAATCGATTTAAAATCGAAACAACAATGCGGCATCGAAGCAACGTTATGTCTCCTATTACACAGGCAGTTATGCTACTGGTATACTACATACGAATCAATTATGTTTCACGTTTGCCTATAGGTTTGCGTGAACAATACTTTAGTTAGCAAAGATTAATGTCACGACACTCTGAACGGGTATTCGAGTCCTAGGTAAGCGGTAAACTTTTATACCATTTTGCTTCAGGCCCTTAAAATTGTTCAATCCAAAAATCTTCTCAAGATGTCGGCGGTAGGAGGAAAGAGATTTCGGCTTCCGTCTCTTGGAGTGCCTTCTGTTAAAATTAAATGGAATTTAAGAAATCAATCATTTAATTTCGTACTTTATTCAAACTGAATTTTAATTTCCTTGCGAACTTTACTCAAACTGAATAATTAAATCATTTTGCCGATGGCTCTCAGTTAGAAGCACTACAGAAAAGCCCATCTTTTCTAACCCCTTTCTTTGGGATGAGATATGCTTCGGTAATATCTAGAGTCGGTGGAGAAATTCTTGTCCCAAATTGTTTTCTGCTTCTAATCAAGTGACACAAAGTAAAATGGTGGTATGATAGCCTGGGAATTGATTAGGAAGAGACCACAGCCTCTTCGGCCACAAAGCTGGTATTAATTAATTCTGACAAGAGATCATTATGTTAATTAAGTATGACTTGGGACATTAGGTTAATTAATTATGAGAAGACCTCCTTCAAAGCCGATAGCAACCTCTTCATATCTTACACTTCAAGAGCTACTTCACAATTTCTAATTGAAATGTAATATATGTAAGAACAGCGATAAACAATACGATTTAATAAGTTTCATCGTCATAATTTGAATTCAGGATAAGCAATGTTCTTGTTCATTCGGCAACAGTCAGATGAACTTATGCTGTTCAAGGTAAAAAATTTTAATTTATAAATTACCGTTTCTATAAAATAATATTTTAACATCAATCATCTTTCAGCCTTAAAATTAAATTTCTTCGATCATTTTCTTTTAAATTGACTTGTTTCTATATTTTTGTGCATAAACAATTTACTTTCAATAATATAGTGCTTTCCGTTTGTAATTTAATTGTACCAGTAAAGTTTCTGAGAGATTCTGTATTGCTAATCCTAACGTATCAGCCGTGTTCAGCAGCCAAAAAGAAAGAAAATCTACTTGAGAATTATTTGTTTTGCAGTTACATGCAAAGAATGGCAATATAAAAAGCTTAGTCTTGGCAACCCTTGCATACACATGACTTCCATTTCTCTTCATTGAAGACACGAAAGCATCTATACCAAATGGTAATACATTTACCCAAATTTGCCATTTGGCACGGATTTCGTGATTTTCATCCAGAAATAATTACGTGCATGTTCCTATCACAAGCATTTTAACTACTCGAAGTTATGAATAGCTGTTAAAGCTCAAAGTAATACCTAAACACCAGGTAGTAGGATATCCTTGCAGGTAGTAGGAGAGTCAGATATAATAATGCTTCTTCTCCGTATATCTCAATATCTGTTCAACGTTCACTGAGGTAAAATATTTATGATTTTCGTGCTCGTATCGCAGCTGACGGTTTCTTTACACTAAATTGATAAACACCTTTTCCTTATGTCTATTTCACGATAAAGTAAATTTAAAAAATATTTTTACGGTTTAAAAAAATTACTACAACACACACACGCGTATACACAAATATATGTATATACTGACAAATAATTTGCGTTTATTAACACCGTATTTCCTATTTTTTCCTAACATCGTATTTCCTATTTAGAATTATAGGCGTTCCATAAAGAACCACATAAAAGTAAGTTGGAAAATATGCTACTTTAATGAGGAGACGTTGTTTTTACGTATTTATACTTTATTTATTGTTGTTGTACGAAGAAAAGGAAGTATTGTAATTGCGAAAATTTACGGATATTACATTTCAACGAAAATTTCCTTTTCGACCGTTATCGAATGCAATTTAACGATGTTTTTGCATGACATCTGTGTTTAAGGACAGAATAAACGACTCTTTTCCGCCAAACGGTTAAAAAATGGATTTAAAATTCATTCAGAAGATATTTTTTTTTTACGTCTGTAACGTATGTATGAATGTATCTCGCATAATTAAAAAATGAGTAGCCTCAGAACGCTGAAATTATGTATATAAGACTTCTATAACATGTAGTTGTGCACTGTCCTAATATATTTATCTATCTGTATATATATATATATATATATATACAGATAGATAAATATATTACCCATTCTATTAATCGGTTCGGCGAGCTGATTTTTTTTAGTCTTTTATGCTGGTAAATTGGGGATTTTTGCTTTAATAGTGTTTGAATTATGCTGTTCTTACGGTCCGGTTAAAGGTTTTATGCCTTTAATTAATATGCATGCAATAGTTGTAGAATTATCAACAATTTAAAAATTGTTTAAGTGCGACTAAGCTTCACAGAGCAGCCCTATTTGTTTACATTTGAAGCTTAGCAGAAAGGTGAATTAAGTCAGTGTGTGCACCTTCAGTGTCTTTTTGCCGAGTGGGATCAAAAGTAAACTTTGAGTATTGTGAACCGAAAAATCTGACTTCTTGCCAATTGAGCGAATTGATTGGTTTTGGTTAGAAAATCTAATTTCATTTGTAATGCTACTTTTTTAATTGTTTTAACTGTATTTGATGTTTTATGTTCTTCTATGTTCTTGAATTTTTAATGAAGATATTTTGAGGTTTTTTTTTTTTTACTTCAAGGTGAGAACTGAATTAATTGAATTAGAAATGTATATCTAATGAAATTCGAGGAAATAAGTTTAAATGAAATGCAGCAAAAATATGTATAATTTAATAGGCCGTACAAGGGTGTAATGTGGCGTCCACATCAGATTTTTTAACAGTGTTACACATAACCGCAAGACAATATTTAACATGAGTTTACATGAGAATATTACATATTAAGATATAAAAGTAAAGTTGGTTCATTTCAGTCAGCCTTCACTCGCAGAAGAAGCGTGGGCTGTTAAGAGGATATGCTCCCAAAGGCGACTTTGCGAGTTTTAATATCTAGGGGTGCATTCATCACGAATGACACGAACAAGGTCTTGATTGACTCTCAGACTTCCTTCATTCCAAAGGATCTAGTTGTGTGATTTTATGGGTATACGACTATTTCCTCGTCCAATCTTGACCCGGACTTTTATGAACATGCTTGGAGCCTTATTTATGACTTCTATATGTGATTCATCATTCTTCCAAGAATCTTATGAGGAACCTCTCGAAAGAAATTACGTGGATTCTGACTTGCCTGCAAGAATTTCTGTGTTTATTGATAGATATATGCTTCAGAGCTACGAACTGGCCAAGAATAATTTCTACGGTCCTTTTTTAAATGCATCAATTTTTTAATGCAATTGCAGTTCAGAAAAATGCTACGTAAGGTATGAATTTGGACATGCAATGAATAAAGCATCACTAAGTTTGACATTTTATTTGTAATCAAAGCTTCTCGAACACGATTTTTTTTCTAATCTTTCAGCCTGTTTCATCAGTTTTCATAGATTCAAAACTAGATTTTTTGCTCTTTGACTGTGCCTTTATTCATACTGTATTTTACTTAAATTTTGCAAGTACTATAAAGAATTATTTACACTTTGTAATGAACGAAGACTTGGGATGTAACTGGAGTGCATAATATTTAGTATTTGAAATTTCCTGAATATATTGTATAAATGTTAAGCATACAGTAAAATATATATTAATGAAGATTTATGCAGCTTAAATTTTGATTTGTTTTATATCTTTAAAATTTCAATGCTCGGTTAAATTGTATCTCCAATTCAGTTCTCATTGAATATTTCACCTTATCGCAAGTTATGTGAATTCTTTTTCAAAAGTTTGACTAAACCAGGTTGTTTCATTTATAAAGTAAATCAAAATACGAATAAAAGAAAGTAAAAGTATCATTAATGAAGTAGTAGAATAGCTAATGCATTATTAATTATGTATTTTGTTTTACTTTAAAAGTAAAGAAAATAGTATAATGCCAGTAAGAAAAGAAATTAGAAAAATTATGCACTAGATTGATTTAGTATTAAAATTGGTTTGTAAAATGAAATCCGTTGATGAGAAAAATAAAGTTTATTTTAACTATACAAAAAATGAAATTCACTTTAAAGCGCTAAAGCTAAAACCCATATAATGCTATCCATTTGATTTCTCTTATATTAATTTCTTTAATTAAAATTTTATCTGCAGTAAAAAGAAACCCGCTTCCTCTTAAGTATGTTTGAATGAAAAACAAACAGTTATTAACTACCCGTTAAAACAAATCACGTAATTATTTTCTTATTCGAAATATTTGCCAGCATAAAAACCTGTTGCAAAGTATTTATTGAAATGCTGCCTTTTGAAAGTTTACTTTCTTTGACATATTTTCTAAACCAAATTTTAGTTTACGAAACATTGCAATTTAATTGTTTCCCTTTATTTCACTTCATCACATTTAGGTCTAAAGGCTATATTCCTGAAATTAATACGCAGTATTTTTCATATCAAACTCTTTAAAAATATTTAAAGTCATGAAATTTGCATCTTGTGCTATTGAAAGCGTAATAATACTTTATGTGTCCCAGAAAAATTCTGAAAGTATGATAATAACAGCAGTTGAATATAAAGTATTCTTATTAAGTAACACACATGAGAAGTTGCTACGTATAACAAAGTGCTACACAACAGTTATATTCAACTCTAAACATGCAAAGCTCATTCAGAAAGTAAGTACCGTTTGGGTATTAAAAAAGAATAGGAATTTGTTTTTATTTGCATTTTATTACAGAAAAATATACATACCTTAAACTACTTTTCGGCACATTCACAGTGCAAATTAAGGTATGTGTCATAGCTTGGCACTAATTGGAACGTACCCGCTTCGTATGATTCGGATGCCTGCGATGACGTTTATCTTGATTTCATCATCCCTTGCAAACTGCTGACGGGCAGGAAGTTTCTTGAAATGAGAAAACAAATGGAAGTCAGATAGAGCTAAGTCCGGACTATAAGGAGAGTAACAGAATTGTCCCAGAGAAATGAATCAAGCAACGTCGTCAATACGCTTGCGGTATGAGGTTGCGCGTTGTCAGGTACAAACACAGTACCAGAAGTCCGTAATCTCCGCCTTCTGCTCTGTATCTCACTCTGTAATTTCTGCAGTGTTTCACAGTAAGCTGTAGCGTTGATTGTTGAGCCTCGTTCCATGCAGTTACTAAATCATTTTTCCTTGACAGTCCCGAAACACGGTGCACATAAGTTTTCTTGAAAAAAGTGGTGCCTTGGCTTTCTTGGCTCTTGGGAAACCAATAAGCCGCCATTTCAGTGACTGTCATTTTATCTCAGTTGTTCCATAACAAATCCCTGTTCATCGCGCGTGAAAATCTATTAAAAAAATCATTTTCTTCCTTCGCAAAAGGCTGCAGAACATCGAGGCTGCTCCCATGCGTTTCCGTTTTCGAACGCCCGTTAGTGTTTTCGGTACCCACCTAACGAACACAGATTTTGTAGTGGAAATGTTAAATCGCAGTTTCGTGTAATAAAGATCGTGAAATGATTGACAAATCAGAAATCGTGAACCGCATATTTGAACCAACTTTTTCGTTGGTTCAGTGCACCATTCTTCGTTAATCAACGATGGCCGTCTGCTGCGTGCCTCATTGTGCACATTTTCTCTTCCTTCGTTAAACATCCTAAATGCCGGCTTACACTTGTTCGAGTAAGTTCCGAGTCACTCGTAGCGAGCCGCTCGGTACGACTTCTCGGATAATGTAAACGGTCACTTCGACCGAGTAGAAACGCAGGGCAGATGAGTCAGGGAGTCCGTTTCTACTTTGAACCGGTTGAAAATCTATCCGAGCACCAACTCCGAGCAGTGTTCGCAGAGACGCTGTGCCCAATTTTTTTGCCATATCGAAAATGCCGAAATGGAGCGATAATCTAACTATGGCATTTTTTAATGCATATGCATCTTCTGAAGTATTATGGGATACTTCACTACCTGGATATTGCGACCATTGTTTATTAATACTTAAATATAACTTGGATATATCAGAATGAATTTAGGTTTTTGATATTGTAGAAAACACATAGATGGAAATTAAATTAGGGTATCGGATTTAAAATTTTTATTTTAAGCATATTTATTTCTGAATTTTCTTTAATCAAAAAACAATTAAATTATATATTATTCAACTACCCAATAAAATACAGTTTTCAATTAAAAAATTAGCGAAAGGGCAAACATTTATTTTTGTTGACATAAATTTCGAAAAGCGAGTTTCTACTCATGGCCAATTACACCTAGTAAAATCGAATCTAAAATTTTGAAATTTTGTTTTGTAGACTTTCCTTTTTATTTGAACCACGAATAAGATTTTATTTACAAACGATCAGTCGGAAATATTAAAATAAAAATCGCCGACCGAAGGCGCATGAGGCTATTATTAACATGTTAAAAATCCGAGGGTGTTGAAACGTTCAAGCAAAAAATTAATAATTATTGCTCAACCTCATACACTTCTGGTATAAATATGCTAATTGTGACTTTTGGCACTCAAAATAAATATTGCAGAGACCTGTAGGATTTACCCACCCTTTTTTTGTAAAGTGGATTGACCATTTCCAATAAAGTTTCAAATTATCCTTCACCCATTCTGCTGAAGTTTTTGTAATTCTGGATATCCTCGCCCGAAGTTAATCTAAAAGTTGATTTAATGCTCCCAATTCATCGCGGCGAGCTACACAATTTTGTTTTGATTTCCTTTTCTTTGGTTTCTTCCCCCCTCCGTCTAAAACAGAAATTAATTCCTTGGAAACTGCTTCGCAAACTTCAAGAACAGCAAGCTGAACGTCGGTATCCATTTTGCAAACAAACGGAAGCGAGGTGTCAGTCCGCTCTGATTGGTGTAAACGATCCTATCAGAGTACAGGCCCGTTTTACTCGGCTCGAGACGCTCGGACGAGGGGCTCGCCGAAGGTCACTCGGAGCTCACCCGGAAAAGTTTAGCACCATACCTTCACTCACCGCGTTCTCCTCACCTACACTTACCGCGTTCTCTTCTCACCACGTTCACCTCACTTCCACTCACAGCGTTCTTTATTTATCTCAAAATAAATTTCACTAAGTCGAATGTTTCTCGCATTCAAAACTTGATAATGGCTCTTATTCCGCAGGTGTAGTGCCTATCGATTGTTTCAAACATGATTATCGATAAACACTGACATCAAACATTAACGTAAAAAAACAATATGTTTTGATTTAGGTGATTACAGCAAAGCAGAAGAGAGTTATCTACCTTAAAATGAGGGGTGCCTTTGTAAAGGACTTTCTAAGGGACACTGGCACGTTTATATTTTACACATGGGAAAATCTACGAAAACGCTTATGCAGTCAGCCCGCTCGCTGGGGTTCGAGCGCCAGACCGAACTACCAGCGTCCAGCGACTTTGCCGCTCGGCCACTGGTGGGCCCATACAAAAATGGCTAGGCTAATTCGTTCTCGAGTTGAACGATGTATCTACTCATGAGCGACATTCGTGCTATTAGAAGCCGGGAGATATGCCCAAACGGTACTTAGTTTCTGTATCAGTTTAGTATTCTTAGAAAATAACGTCAATGTCATTTGAAACAAACATTGCAGAAGAAATGAAAAATAGCATTCCTCGTAAGTTTTGACTTTCATGAAATAAGAATATTTTTGAAGCAAAATTAGATACTCTTGCTGAATATCTTTTGAAAACTCTTGGGAAAAAGCACAGTTCTTTTAATCATACTATTGCCAGTTCCAAAAAATGTAAAGAACAAGAATTTGTTGGGGGGAAAAAAGAAAAAAAGACTAATTCAAAGAGCAAAGATGTTGAACAATGCATTCCGCTAAATAAAAGAAACAATATTTTTTCGTTAGGGAGATAAAAGGAAGATATTTATTTTTTAATTTCATAGAAAATAAAGGAACAATTTTTAATGTTTTTAAAAGGAGAAAAAATTACGTGCATAGAGTAGTAATTCAGCTGAAAGAAATTAGAAGCTCTTGCGTTTGTCAAATAGAATATCACAGTATTTCAACTTTTTATTTTTCTTCGGATCTTTCATAGTGTTCTTAATTTTGTAAATATGCAGATATGGCCATTTATGTCCACTAGAATAAGAGTATATGTCTATTTAACACTGAGTTAAAACCTGAAGTAAATTTAATATTGAGGTAAAACATTGAGGTGAACCAACTCGACGCTTTCTCGCCAACTGGCGAGATAGCTGGCCGTTGTTTTGGCCGCCACGCTGACCGTTATTTTAAAGACTTTTTTTTGTTGCCAAATTTAACAAGCAATCGACCAAACTCGAAGAAATTGGCGACCGTTTGACGGCATTTTTGTCAAATCTCTGAGTAACGGCAATTGGCGAGACGGCGCCAAGCCGGCGATTGTTTTGGAGACAAATTTTTGTCGTATTTTCGTTGTTTTGCAGACAAATTTCCCTCTGTAACTATAATTGATCCTAACCCTAACTGTATCTATTTCTGATCATATGTAACTTTAACTGTGTATGCCTTCTAGCAGTTTTGAGAAATCAAAAGTACTGGAAATTTCTCAGGGGATGAGGGAAAAGCTTATAAGACCTGAGAGATCATCAGTTTTCAATTTAGTTCAGAGTTTAGCTTAGAATTTTGAGAGCATTGAGAGATCACTGTGCGAGCATAATACATCTGAGGCTTTCTTGTATTGCCTTGCGTTCACCTACCCCTCTTAAGTACACTGCTGGCCACCGTAAATGCAACACCCTGAAGGAAGCATGCAAATAACATGAAATTTACAACATGCATTAGCGGAGGTGAGATATGCAAATGATTAGAATTTCAGAGCAGACGCACATCACGCGCGCCTGTGGTGCCATTTCAAAGCGTTATTTAAGGCTTGGAGTTTTCGGCAATTTCAAGCTCGGCAATTGTGTTTTTCTTGTGGTTTTTTTCAAAAAAAGATGAATTATCCCTCGTAGTAAACAGCGATCATCGTTTGATCAAGTATCCGAGTTCGACAAAGGAAGGATAGTGACCTACCGACAGTGTGGATTATCTTTCAGGGAAATCGGTAGTCGTGTTGGACGAAATCAAACAACTGTAATGCGGATATGTGACCGTTGGATGCAGGAGGGTACGACGGACCGACGTGTTCGATCGCATCCACCTCAGTGCACCACTTCACGTGAAGACAGAAACACTGTGCGCATGGCAGTGACGGATCGCTCAGTCACATCACGAACCATAGCACACCACATTCAGTCTGTAACGCATAATCCAGTGTCTGCGCGTACCATTCGACGTCGTTTACAGCAGAGTGGTCTGTCCGCAAGACGTCCATTGCTTCGTCCACCTTTGACGCAGAACCACAGACGTCTCCGCTGTCAACGGTGCGATGAAAGAAGGATGTGGACGGTAGAATGAAATGAAATTGTCTTTAATGACGGGGTCACGCTTGTGTCTACAACACCACGATGGTCGGATTCGAGCCTGGAGACACCGTGGAGAGAGGATGCTGAACAGCTACCTTATGCACCGCCACAGTGGTCCTGCACCGGGTATTATGATATGGGGTTGCCCTTCCTTACCTTCAGGGCTTGCCCATAACCATATTTCAACAGGATAATGCGCGACCACACGCGGCATGCAGTGCCCAAGGGTTCTTCGTCAATCGCCAGATTCAATTGCTTCCCTAGCCGGCTCTCTCTCCTGATCTTTCGCCGGTAGAAAACATGTGGTCCATGGTTGCTGAACGAGTGACCCAGATTACGCCCCAAGCTGCCACACCAGATCAACTTTGGCAACGTGTGGAAGCTGCTTGGTCTGCTGTATCCCAAGAACACATCCAAAGTCTCTTTGAATCAACGCCGAGGCGTGTGGCAGTGGTGATCTCCAGCAATGGGGACTATTCTGGTTACTGATTCTGGAAGGAACCACATTTCACAGATGTCTCTAAATTTAATCATTTGATACTTGGTCAACGTGTTATCTACTAAATAAATTTTGTTGTGACATCTCTCGTCTTTCTTGGTGTTGCAAATTGGGTGGTAACTATGTACTCAAAAATAAATTCCGTAAAGCTGTCATCGGTTCTATGTGCATTCAATCCATCACGAACCCGTATGCACGTAATAAAATTTGTCATAAAAATAGAATGGCTTTTGTTAATTTTACCAAAACACCAATTGTTAATTTTAATTTCTATTTAAAATTGAATATATGCTATCTGGTTCATTTAGGGAACAAAATTAGGTATCTACTCTTAATATGAAGCAAATAATCACTACTCATTTTGCGTTAATTTTACACTAGAATTAAATAATGTGAAAAATAATTAGATAAATCAGTGCTCTACAATGCGATAAAGATTTCAAAATTACTCTCTGGCTAAGAACTGCATAATAAATAATCATTTATAGCTGGCTATTGAAATAAAATTTAGATTCATTCTAATGAAGAACATACAAGCCACTAGCTCTTTAAATTTTTGAAGAAATAAAAAATATTGAGTTGTAGGACCATGTGCATAATCACAATTAGACACAATAGAAAAACGTTTTCCTACGAATAAAATGTTTGAAACTTCCAAATCCACTTCCGTAATATGCAGTACAACCCCTTTTGCGTGTCATTTAACTGCTTGTAAAAATGCCATTTTTAAAGTTATTAAGACTGCTTTTGTAATGTGCGTTGCACCCCCTGTGAATGCAAACTAGACGATCAACTTAATTTTGGATCAACCTTACAAAGAGGAACAATAAGAAAGATATATTATTTTCTCTTTCTTTTTCATTCGACACATTTCTTAAGATGTTGAGTCATACTATAACATAGGAAAGCAATTTCTCTGAAGACACAAAAGTACTCTTATAACCGCTACCCTTTACTTTACACGTAATGTAGGTAACATTAGATGCCCATCGGCAAAACCCTTGACAAAATTAAATTCACGGAAGAACTCATTTGTTTAAAAGAAAAGTGTACTCTATCTCACAAAGCAGTCTTATCTGTTTAAAAAGTATTCCCTGCGTGTTTCTTAGCTCGTGCAAATTGCTTTAGATTATCATCTTAATGGATAAGAATAAAATTGCTTTTTTCTTCATTTGATACTTTTTTTACCTATAGTTTTCGAGCACTTCATTTGCTTAAATTGATTAGATGAAAATGCATGAACTCTGAATTTATCTATTCTATTCCATTCTCATTAAGTTTTCTGGGAATGATATTACTTTTAGAAATGAGAATAAAATTGCAGAATAAAACTGAATGGTTCTGTTTTGTATATTTTAATTCAAAATGGAACCAGGAAATAAAGAATAAAGAACTTACTTGTTTTTAAACATTATTTTTAAGTCTCAATTTAATTTTAGAACTGTAACAAATATTTAATGCATTCTAATTTATATACGTAATTAGTATTAAATATTATTATTATTTTCGGCGGATGCTTTATCAGATATTTCGCCGAACAAAAAGAGACTGTATTTATTGGAAGGCAACGATACAGTTTTTTATCTAGTCTAACAGAGTATTAATTAACAATGATCTAAACTTTTACCATTTGTAGACTTAATTTCTGACGGTATGGAGATGAGCATAGAACAATCGCTTTCTTCGCATGAAAAGCAAGCTGTTTTAATTCAGTAATAAATGCAATTGCTATGAAATTAAAGTTCGTTACTGTGCTAATAGTATATACTTGTGTTAGCACTGTAAGCTTTGTAAGTGTGCATTGGGCAGTAAAGTAGATGAAAACATTTTTTTAAAAGTTTGTGTGATAAAGCTTGTTCTCCATTTACAACTTTTACAAATTTAGAATTTGCTAGCACCACATAAAAACATAAATTTATTAGTTATCTGCAACTAAAAAATCTTTCCATTTCTTAAAACAGTCAATATCAAATTCATTTATTATTGTAAAACGTATGAGTTTAAGATGATATCAAATGCCTTTTTTATCATTAGCCCTATTGCGTAATTTGCCCAGAAGTTTTATTAATTTCGTTTCGGCATTTTACGTCGAAATTGTTGAAAATAAAATGATCATGTGATAAACGGCGATCGTGCGTTTGCAATCGTCTGATATCTTTTTCTCGGCAGGCCTTGTGATATATGTTTATGTAAACAAATATTTAGAATTCAGAATGTAACTGATAATGTTTACTTACTAGGTTAGTTTATTTTGTATTGTTTTTCTTAGATTACCTGATTAATTATATTTGAATTATATTTCAGTCTAATATGTTTATGTATGAGATGTGTTGTGAATAAAAATAAGAGAAATTGGACAACATGGTCTTCATTCGAGAATCAAGTTTATTCTTTATGTGATATGATATTATTTTGCGATGTTGCTCTTGATTTGAATTTTATGGTTTAAGTGAGAAGAACATGATATTTAATAAATAAAAGTAACACACAAACCGTTAAAAAACAACGCCACTTTGGCGAAATACAAAATCTGGAAGCTTTCAGATTTTTTAAAATTTTTATTTTGACACGATGTGACACTGATTTCCCTGTACCCTTAAAATGAACATATCAATATCCAGTTTCTTTGCTTATTCAATGAGGCTCATAATTCGAAAGCCAGTGCAATATACTGGTAAAGCTAATGTACGCTATGATATAACTAACGATGCAGAAAACTTTCTGCAACCAACCGATGTAGATAAATAAACAATGCTGTGACCTGTTTTCCCGCTCTTTACAATGTGATTGAGTTACCATTCATAAATGAATAAGCGGTAACCGAACCAGCAACTCACCGTAAAGCTGTAAAATATTTTCATGCTGCGATTAACCTCTGTATATTATTATTGATACTTTATTTCATTATTATTATTTATTATTGCTATAAGAATTCCTCAAGAAAGACCAGTTTTTCCATACGTAGAAAGGCCATTTGTATTAAAGGAAATATCATAAATCATCAAAGATAATATCGAGATAAGAAAAGAAAATATCAATATAAAACTATTATCATTAAACAAAATAATAAAAAGAATCTTCGAGATACTTTATTAAGATTTTTTTGGTGAAATTAGTAGCTCCGTATCAAACTGTAAAAACTCTGATAAAATTCCTTAAGCGTCCGTTCATCGAGTTTATGTCTGATAATAATTTATTGCCTGTCACAAAAGCCATTCACTAAGTAATTTAGAGTTCTTCTGTCAGCACCCCTGTAGATGACAATAAAAATGAACTTCACGAGGGCAATCGATTGGAACTTACAAAACAGTCTCAACTTCTCTTTTAAAACTGTAAATGCGTTACTCGCAATTTCTAAGCCCGAATTCGATTGGTTTTCTGAAGAGATGGCGAGAAAACACTTATCTCGCACGGATTTGGTAGATAAAACCATTAAAATAGTTAGCGAAAATTAAAAGTAGAATGCATCAATATATGATATACATAGCACTAATGAAGATAAGTATTTATCAGATTTAAAAACATGTTAAAATGATCTTGTAAATAAAAAAAAATAAGTTACTTATTTTGTATCAAAATCTCTTGTAATAAAAAAAAGATTCGAAGGGATTTACAAAAGTTTTCATACCAAAATAGATCACTGTTTCGATTTCAATATGATAAAAGTTATAATTTCCAAACCTAATTTCGACATGTCATTTTAAGTATTCGTCAAATGTAACAATTAATAAAATGCCATTTGGCAGTGAATTCGCAACAATGAACAGGTCTCAGTTTATGGGCTGAATGTTAATTTACTTCTTTAAAATTTAAATATTTTTGAAACGTAATGGAAAACGGCTGCTAACTAAATATATGGTTGATGAGTATGAAGGTGTATTTAAATTAGAAATACAAATAAAGGAAATTCGGATATTAGTATCAGTTAAATGTATCAGTGATAACAGAAATAGAATTTAACAAAAATTTTAAGCAAGTGCATGAGATAATTTTAAAATAATTTCGCATGACGGAAATTTTAAAAGCTGAAAGATATATTGTTTAATTTCATTCACTTAAATGATTATTTACACTCTACAGCGAATAATATGTAAGTTCCTTGAAAAAAGTGGACTCCATATCTGGCTCCCTGGAACGTATAAAAGTTTTTTATAAATGAAAATATATCTAAATGAATTCTGGATAATTTTAAAATTGATACATTCATGCTTCATTTCGATGCAGTCTATTTGGGTCTAAGCCTTGAAAAACAATGTCTTGTGTCTAAAACATAGTCATCCGTTTTCCGGGACGGAATCAAGGTACAAAATGAGAGAGTCATTTTTAATTATAATCAAGACAATACCATTTACTCAAGGCATTTTCAAGAACTTAAAAATTTCAGAATTTAACCCGTAACGCTTAAAGGGTTAAGGTAATTTGAGGATCTAGTTTTAACGTATTTCCAGCGACTCCAAATACCCATTTAACTTGTCTTCACGAGAAGATTACGAGTAATTACATAATGATTTTGAACCTCATAAAGTATGCGTCTTCAGGCTGGGCCTTACAGATGTTAAGGAATTTGTTTTCTTATTTTATGAAAACTATTTTTAATGGCTGCCTGTCCAAGCGGCTAGTTTTTAACAAAAAGGCAAATTTGCAGTATTAAAAGGTTACTGTTAAAGTTGTTTGGTAACTTTATTGAAAATTAGCTCATGAAATAAATTCTAAAGCTAGACGGCTTATTTCATAAATTTACTTTTGTTATTAAAATTATGAAAGTTATATAGATTTTAAACAAAAATTTAAAAATTATACATTTCCATATATTACAAAATTTGCACTTGGTTTTATAAACTAAAGCCGGTATCATAGCATTTCCTAAAAGTGAATTTATGGCCCTGTACGGTAGTGGAAAAAAAGTAAGTGAATATTCCCTAATCTGGAAACTTAATATAACAGTCTAACATTTCAAAGAATTTCCCTTGAAATTTCAAGACAATTAAGGAAACGTTAAAAAAATTAAAACATAAAAATCTTACGATTAAATAGAAATTTTAATGTGATCTTGCAATCTGATAGTTAGATTTTGGTTTAACACAAAAATATTTTTAAGCCATGTAGTTACGATAGACTTATTAATTTAAAAATTATTCCCCAAATAATAATAATAATAATAGTAATAATAAAAACATAACATTTTATATTTAAAATGAACTGCTCAAATGTAGATTCTTTAGGTACTTTGGATATCGGGAAACGGAAGAAATCCGATCGCCAGACCGCGGACTTGTTGAATACGTATGCAGCATGCTTCTAGTTACACCACGAAGGCATGCGAAGAGGAAGGAAAAGATACCCTTTCTGCTTTCTCTTTTAAAGAGCATCTGAGGATTAGGAGACCCAGTCGCCAGATACTGGTGATGACGAATTATCGTCCACCACCTTTGTGTTCAGGCGCCGCTGTAGAGTTTCTTTTTTTTTTTTTTTTTTCTTTTTAAAGATTTTAAAAGCAGGAGACTTGAAAAATGTGGAGTGCCATAGCCGGTTTCGAACCCTCGATCTTTGGAATACGCGTCGAGCATGCTTCCAATTACAGCATGAAGGCATGCGGAAAGTTATGATTCTAGTTGTTTAAGACGTAGCTTTTCTTATTCCGTTGGCTTGCATATAAGATTTAAATCAAACATTTCACACAAGCGGTATTATCTCCTGCTTTTAGAGAACGCTGAATCTGCCAAACGAAAATAATAAACACTGCCGAAGAAGTTTTTTTTAGAAATTTTATGCAAGGATTGTGCTTTTATATTAAAAACTTTTTGTCCGGTTTCTTATAACATGTCCTACAGTTGTCTTATACAAGTCCATGTTATATACTGCTACTCAACTATTTTCATTCACAAACCGAAGGTCCTTTTGCTTTTTGATAGGATATGATAAAGCAGTTTAGAGCCACAGCGATCTAGTTGTACTGTAAAAGAAATTAAGTAGTAAAGACTGGAGCAAGTAATTGCAATTCAAAATATAAGGATAAGGATAACAGAAAGAAACTTTCCAGTTTTTTCGCAATAAATATAAAAGTCCAAATCAAGGTGAGGAAAGATATCAATAAACTGATATGATAGAACTGAATAGAAACAAAAAATTACTCCCATGGAATTTGTCTCTCTAGGAAACTTATATTCACTTGCAGTTTTGTCCGTGATTCATCTTCGACCAGTCTACATTATTTGGCAAACTTATAAAATCTGCATGGCGCTGGTTAGCAACTGCCATAATTTTCGTTGCACTGTTCGCCTTTTTCTAAAGTTTTACATCATTAGTATTTAATGAAAGGAAACGGAATAAATAAATAAATAAATGAAAACATTGAACACACACATACAACTCCCCCCCGAAAAAAAAACCTGAAAGATTTTAGATTTAAACGGTCGCCAAAAAGGGTTTATTAAGGTTTTTTACGCTCTCGCTGACGGTACAAGTCTGCTGTTGCCCTGACTCCTGCTAACCAATTTGTTTTTATCTCCTTAGTTTTATTATTAAGCATCGCCATATAGATATCAACAGCAAAAAAAAAATGAAAACAACGTAGCAGTATACGTTTAGAGTTCCCATGCAGTGTTAAGTGTTGGCATACGTTTTCTATGTTTTTCAGCTTTTTCTCAGTTCATCATATCAATGTTCAGTTTTCTTACTAAGATATTGTTGCGTTATACGGGTTCGTGGATTTGAGAGTATCCGATGAAAACACGATGCAGAACAATAAAAAGTACAATTTATTTACAAGAATCACTATTTACAGCACAGTTCCAAAATTACCTTTAAAAGATTCGAAAATCTACAATAAATACGCTGAAACAATCAGCAACACAGCTTCAGGCTGTAACTGTAAAGGTAGCTTCACGGCAACACTAAACTTATAATAAACGCTGTGGAACAATCACCAACACACTGTCAAGCTATACTGTAAAGGTAGCTTCCCGGCAAAGCACTATCTCGATCGCTTTCCGTTCACAAAACTCTCGCGTAGCTTAGCACTCAGAGTAAGCAGCTATTCTCGCAATTCTCACAACGCCGGCTCTCAGAAACGCAAGGGTTTATATAGCTTTTCCTTAGGTTCCACAGGTTTCGGGAAATATCTCGACAGGAAGTTATTCTAGAAGCTTCCTGATTGGACCATGGGATATCGCCAATTTGGTCGCCAAATGGGCGATAAAGTCGCCAATCTGGCAACACTACCATACACTATTTTATGGCAACCCTAGTGCTATGCCGGAAAGCTTACATACAGGCGCAACCGCCGAATTTTTCGCAAGAATATATTTAAAAAAACTTTTTTTTGTCTTTTTATTATTAACCTTTTTATTTTATTTACTTTACTTATTGAATATCACATTCTTGGCCCTTAACCACATAAAATTAAATTCAATAGCAAAATATTGGAAAACGGCATATCTCTTAGAATTCCTGAAAGGCAGTTTCGCGCAAGAAATAAGAATACTTTATTCCGTATAGTGCTGCCATTACTTGCTTTGAAATTGTTGAGTTTTTTAAATAAAAATTCCTTAAAGTTTTACAAAATGCAAAATAAACCAAATTCGGGCTTCCAGGTGCCCAGGTGGAAGACTATGTTATTCAGAATTTGATGGCCATTGCTTTTTCACAATGCCAGGAAATTACATACATTCACAGAGGTTATTCATTATTTAATTTCTTTTAATGTAATAGAGAACGATAATATTTGGTAGCAAAAATTTGAAAAGTGATACGCCGTTTTTAATGATTCAACGTAAAACGCCTTTTCGAGACTAATATCCCATTCGGGACTAACTACCCTTTTGGGCTAATAAATGTAAGCGTGATCAAACAGCTGGAAACGACGACTAATTCAATGAAAAACTTAATATAATTCTTCGTAGGGCTGCGCGCCATTGCAACTACTACTAATATATGACTAAAACTCATCCCTCTTATATTTGTCCAAAAGAAAATTTCTTTATAATAATCCAACTCATGTGACCTGTAATTTATATCGTGGCCTGAGAAAACTGTGCAAACTAACTCATTATCCCACCCCAATAATCTGGACATCTTTTCGCTGCATGGCTGGACATTCCGTCTCATAATTATCCGCATGGACCGCTTGATTCAACTCTCATAAATATACATCAGCTCTCGAAGAATCGGAAACCATTAAATTTTAAGTCCAAGCCCATAAATGCAACAATATCCGGTCCCTGTTGCAGCGGGAGTTCGACACTTCATTCCACTTCTGGGAATTTGCAGCGAGCGTTAATAATTTTCCCCTTGGCCTAATTAGCAGAATATCGTAAAAGGACGGATACAGCTCTGCTATATCTATTTTCCAGACGCTGACTTTCAGTAAAGTGGTGTATTTTAAAGTAAGGCGTAATGAGTTCTGCTTCATGAATTGGTAATTAAGGTAAAGAGAAGAAATTCAATTTTAAAAGTTTTGAAAGAAAATTCAAGGTAAGAAATAAGTTCAGGAAATGAAATGTCAGCAAAAAAGAAGGGGGGGGGGAGAAGTCCGATTAGCATTTTCTTCCTTATATGTCTAACTCAAAATGATATAATCCGTGAATCCGTAATTACAACTGTTGAGTATTTAATTTGAGGAACAATAATCGATTTTCCAAAAGTATACTATTTCTGTATTACCGATTGAAAACTTTTGTTGAATTATATTGTTTGAAAACTAATATTTCTGAATAATTTTATCTTATGATTAATATCAGTACCACCAATATGCAGGTTGAGGCAAAAGTGTGGCTACATGTTTAATAGCATCATATGAAGACTATTGTGCTTAGAAAAAAGCGACCACAAAACTCTAGTACAAACTTTAGTACATTACAAATCTGATTTACTCCATCATTTCACTTCTATAGTAGTTAGAGAGCGTAAGTCGAGAGAAAAATTGCATATTAAAAGGAAGACAACGAATTAAGCGTATTATAAGCCAATTTCTGATCTGCTGGAGATTTAGAGTGAAATCTTTAAATTAAGATATTGCACCACTGTTGGAAGAACGAATAACCTAACCTGTTCACCTCTTTTGTACAGGTGACGAAAATTTAGACTCCACACTTAGTAAAATTTAATACCACCATCTCGGACAACACATTTATTCCTACTCGCTAACATATATAATATAGAAAAATTAGAAGGATTATACAGCTCCCTCTCTTGGTGGGCAGTGGATGTCGTAACACCCTGGGCCCCATGACCCTGTCATCAGTTTAACTAGAAATTAAACACACTGAAATATAAATGCAAAACATAAAATTAAGCAAACTGTAAATATCACACGTAAATAAATGAAAGAAATAAAGCAATCAATCATCCACGGGAAGTCGGACCACTTTATGAATTGTTCTCTTCATTTCACCTGAAACAGTTTTTAAGTTCACAGTTCATTGACAGTTCCTGTATGGGTGTGAATTACTCTTCCTATTTTCCACCTAAGTGGCGGCAGGTTTTCATCCTTGATTAGCACTAAGTCATTCACACGTAAATCGGCACTGGGGAGTTTCCACTTGTTGCACACTTGCAACTGAGTCAAACAGTTTTTTGACCACGATTTCCAAAACGATTGGGAAATCTATGTGACTAATTTCCACCGCTCACGAATGGGAATTTTCTCATTTGTAACATCAGGTTCAGCAACACTTTTTAACTCGCAACCGATAATGAAGTGATCCGGTGTAATGGCAGAAAAATCATTTGGGTCCTCAAAAGCAGCCACTAAAAGAGGGGAGTTAAGTACGGCTTCAATCTCCACCAGACACGTTGAAAATTCGTCTTGTGCGAGTATCTGCGATCCTATAACACGTCTCATGTGAAACTTCATGGATTTAACGGCAGCCTTTCATAGGCCTTCAAAATGAGGGCCTGATGGAACGTTCATTATCCATTTAACGCCTTCATTGGTCAAATAAGTACCAAAGGCTTCTATAGTGCATGCTTTTAAATAATTCTTTGCACCGATGAAATTTGTTTCACAATCACTGAATATTTCAGCTGGCTTTCCACGTCGTCCGATGAATCGTTTCAGAGCTGCAGTACATGCCTAAGCACTAAGATCACTAACAAGTTCTAAATAGACGGCTTTCGTTGCGAAACACGCAAACACGCAAGTGGTTTAACGTCTAGGGCTGATCAAAAATGATCCTGAAAAATTAGTACCGGATCTAAGAAATGTTCTTCCAGGATTCACTCTCGCAGAAAGTAAGTCAGCCATTATTTGTTTCGAAAGCTCAGAGCAAAATCTGGCACAGATAACGCACTTTTTTATTTCTCTGCATATTGCAGCCTTTGCTCCTATAATCCAATATTTTTGTTTCATCGCAGAGTTAACTAATGGTACGCATCCGCGCATGTAATTAAGATGATAAAATTTCACTAATAATTTTGTAACAGGATGATTCTTAGGTAATATTACACAGTCCAGTCACATTAATGTGACCATCTGTCAAAAGCCAGAATAACCACCTTTCGCAGATCGGACTGCTGCGAGACGTGCAGGAAGAGAGTCACATAGGTCCCTGAAGGTGTTCTCTGGGATGTTGAGCCATGCCGACTCTAATGCCGTGGCCAGCTGCGCTAGATTACGTGGTTGAGGATCCATGGCACGAACAACTCGATCGAGATGGTCTCACAGATGCTCGATTGGGTTTAAGTCAGGTGAGTTTGCTGGCCAGGGGAGGACGGTAAACTCATCCTGGTGCTCTTCGAACCACGCACGTACACTGGCAGCTGTATGGCACCTCGCATTGTCCTGCTGGAAGATGCCATCATCCTGAGGAAAAACAATGCGCATGTAGGGGTGAACATGGTCCGCAAGGACAGATGCGTACTTGTATTGATCCATTGTGCCTTCCACAATGATCAGTGAACCTAGAGAATGCCAGGAAAACATTCCCCAGACCATAATGCTCCCGCCTCCAGCTTGGACCGTTCCGGCAATGGTTGCAGGGTGGTTCCTTTCAGAGGTTTCACGCCTTATACGCCAACGTCCATCTGTCCGATGGAGCATAAAACGCGATTCATCCGAAAACGCAACCTGTCGCCACTCAGTGGACGTCCAGCTGCTGTACTGGCGTGCAAATTCTAGCCTTCGCCGTCGATGAACAGCAGTCAGCATAGGTGCACGAACCAGGCGTCTGCTTCGGAGGCCCAGACGCAGCAATGTTCGCTGAATAGTACTTTGGGAGACACTTTTGGTAGCCCCTTGGTTCATTTTGGTGGTCAGTTGCTCAACGGTAGCCCGTCTATCTGCCCGAACGCATCTCCGCAACCGTCGTTCGCCTCTGTCATCTATGGCCCGTGGTGCACCACATTTGCCACGTCGCTGATTTTGGACAGTCCCATTTTGCCATGCACGGTACACTTTTACCACGGCGGCACGCGAACAGTTCACAAACTCAGCCGTTTCGGAAATGCTTCCACCCTTGGCCCGAAAGCCAATGATCATGCCCTTTTGGAAGTCGGATAAATCGCTTCGTTTCTGCATTACGCCAACGATTGAAATGTTTTCCGAAGCCCTCACACACCCTTTATATACGCTCAACTGCACTGTGCTGCCACCTGCCTTCTGTGATTGGTTATTTAACTCTGACATGGAAAGTACGTGGTGGTCACATTAATGTGACTGGACTGTGTATTTGATGTTTCACAGACTCTGGTAAGCTGGCATTTCATACACGTCCTCCTACACGTAGTAAACCACTATTGCCCAAGAACGGATTTAGAGAAATTAAAGAACCTTTCTTTAACACTCTCGCTTTCTAAAGTAGATATTTTCTTTTTATAGTCAGTTCTTTGGACTAGTTTGATTATAATATTATGCGCTTCTTTTAGTTCACTTGTTTCTAAGAAGGGAGTCAAAATCCTATCCCACCTCACATTTCTTATAAACCTTAAACGCCAAGCGAGAACTCTCTGCAACTTGCTCCAAACTGAAAATTTGTTCCAAAGCTGCTCAACTAATTCCAACTGCACTACAAAACATTTGACCTAATTTTTTCTTTGCTCTTTTAGTATTTCCGCATTGTCCACATTTGCTAATTCTCTTACCCATTGGTTACGCCAACTCTCAAAACGTTTCCGAAGCCAAATTGGTCCTGACCACCATTTTTCATGAAGTACCAACTTCTCAGCCGAGATTCCTCTAGTAAGCAAATCCGCGGGATTATCCTAAGACGAACAATAGTACCAATCACTCGGACTCGATCTGTCCTGAATTTCTACAAACCGGTTGGCAACGAACTGTTTCCATCTTTTCGCACTTCCCTTCACCCAATGCAGTGCAATACAAGAATCACTCCAAAACACTATTCTTCCAATTTTATCCTTGAAAACACTCTTAAGGTAATTTCCCACTCTAGCACCTATCACCATGGCCATCAGTTCAAACCGCGGCAGCGTTAGTTTCTTTAAAACTGACAGTCTACTCTTCGACATTAGAAAGGACACTCTGTTAGTTCGCATTATTCTCACAATATCTAAAATAAACAACTGTTCCGTAAGCACTTGGTGAAGCGTCGGAAAGCACATGTAATTCCGCTTGCTGATTCACGCAATCCAGGAAACAATATCTCGGAATAGTAACGTCTATTAATTTTCCAGTTTTGTTACTCTACTTCTGCCGGAAGTCCTCCGACAACTCTTCGTCCCAATCACAACTGTCCGGTAGGGTGGCTTCCGACCTAAGGATCATTTGCCAAACTGATTTGTCCCAATCACACGCTCTCTTCCAAATTTACTGTAACAATAACTTTATACGTATCACAAATGGCGCAATCAAACCAATAGGATCAAAGATTCTTGCAGCTGTCCGCAAAACACACTTTTAGTGCGTCGCAACGTTTTCCACGAATCACCAAACCCTTCAGCACCAACGACAACTCATCTTTATCTGAATTCTAATTTAACCCTAAGACTTTCAGCTGTTGAACTCCCACCATCTCACTATCGCTAAGTCCATTTTCTATCCACAGTTTTTCTAATTCTCTACTGTTCAGCCTCAGTTTCCTCAGATTAAATCCACCACTCTTTAATATTGATACAGCATCCGACGACAACTCAAATGACTCTCTCACATTCTCTCCACCATAATATAAATCGTCTACGTAAAGTGATGAATTCAACATTTCAAATAACTTAGGTTTACTTCCCTCATATTTTTTATATGATGCTTTATCGTAGCACTCAAAATGAAAGGGGAACTTTTACATCCAAACTGTAGTCTTTTCATTCTCATAATTTTATATTCTTCACTAGGGATATCTGAATACTAAAGAAATTTTAAGAACTTTCTATCTCTTTCAGAAATTTTTATCATTAAAAAAGCCTTCTCCATGTCACCACTGAACGCTATTTTGTAATTATGAAATTTTAAAGTTACATAAAGATTATTTGGATTTAAATTTGGGCCAGTTTCCAAACAATCGTTCAGAAAAAGATTACCCTTAGATTTTGAACTACAGTTAAAGACAATCCGAACTTTGGTTGTTTCTTTATCTTCTCTAACAACTGCTCTATGAGGCATAAAATGCTCATGCTCATCTCTCTCACATTCCTCAATAACTCTGTTTTGTTTTTGGTCATTTATGATTTCCCTATACTCATTAGCAACCCAATCATTTGTTGAAAAATTCCTTCCTAACTCCTCAAACTGCTTTTTAGATAAAAAATAATTGTTTCCGAATTCGTGATAGCTAAATTTCCGTAATAAATCACTTTCATAGCTCCCATTCGCGAATTTCAAATTTTCTCAAATTCATCTATCAACGCTTTATCAACCATATTTAACTCTTCCTTTTCTGTAATTCCGAAAGCATTGAGTTCCCACAATACTCGAACATCTGAAGCGGCTACATAAAAATTCGCTGAAATTGCAGTCTTAACATTTGGATTGTAAGCATGTTGACTTCCCTGTAAAGCAAACCCGAAAATCGTTGGCACGCAAGTAATCTCTTGGTTTATTTTTTCGAAAGCTTGGCTTTAGTAATCTGCCAAAGCACATCTGCATCAATTAATATCGCAATGTTTATATTACTATCACAACAGTCGTCTAAAACTAATCCGCGGGACTGCATAATATTTTGTGCTGCTTCATTTGGAACACAAACAAATGCCGCTGTAATAGTATCGGCCACTAACACTTCAATTTGAATACACTGATTGCGGTTATATCTACTAGATAATTTTAATTCTACTACTTAATATAATTTCTCGGCAGGTTTTGCTGAGGGAAAAAACTGACAATCTTTCCTTTCTAACTGATTTAAATTTTAAACAATTTGCAAGTGACTTAGTACACCAACTTCTTTAAGAGCCATTATCGCATAAAATGAGCGTTATTTTATTGAATTTTGTTTTATCATTAGAGAGCTAATGTATACACTGCAAGTGAGTAACAGCACCGATGATTTATGTAATTGTCTTGACCTTGACACAGAAGAATTGCATTGAGTTGACCTTGACACTGAAGAATTGCATTGAGTTTGTTCGGTGTCACCGTTCTCTATTTTAGAAAGGACTTCACTTGGCTTAGGGAAATGAATCATAGAATGATGAGCTTTACCACAGAAACAATTTCTAGCTCTACACCGTTTCGCATTACACCCCGACGAAAAACATTTAAAACAAAGGTTATTTTGTTTAATAATTTCAACTCGTTCATTTATTGAAATCCTTTTAAAATTAGGACAATTTTGTACCGGGTGGTTTTGATTAGTTTACATAAAATACATGTTTGAGCTTTTGCTCCAGATACATATACATTAGAAATATTTTTGTAATTATAATTACGATGTTTATTAAAATTATTTCCATCGCCTCTTTTATTATCGTTACCTGAAAATGATTTTGCAAAAAGGGATTCTGGTTTTTGTTTACCTTTTGATGACAAATAAATATCGCATTCACGACCTAAAGTTTGGGGTTCGAACTACGTCTGTCCTTGTTTAACTGCTATATGAGTTTTTAATTCTCGGTCAAGTTCACTGAATATTTTATTCGAAACCATAAGATCACATAACGATTTAAAATCTTGTACTTTTCTCAAATAAATCTTCTGTCTGAAAGATGTCTTCAGAATCACAACACCTTATGAAAGATCAAGTTGTTCCCCTCGATGAAGACAAACTTCCGAGACTATTGTAAAAGATGTGAGTTGTAAATGAATGTCATATGCCGACACGGAAAGATTCGTTGATTCGTCATGTTGCCGAGTTGGAAAGCAGATTAAGAATATTATTCAATGAGAAGCTATCTATTTATCTGTAAATCGAGCACGGCGAAAAAGCAAACATATTGCTTTCTTTAAAGAATATCTTAAGAAATAAATAATACCTTGCGTGCCTGCGCACTAATATAAAATCTGTATCATGATAATACATAGAATTGAAGATGCTTACTTTATCTGTAGAAAAACAAATCACTTCTATAAACCTAATTCATGAACAGACGATATATTTGAACTGAAAAAATGAGCTCATTCAATAGAAGGCTTCAGTGGGAATAAAACCACAAAAATTAATTATAATTCGCAGGTAAAAAACTTACAGTTAATAAACGATCTATTAATATATTTAACGAATGAAATAGAAAAAAAATCCCAAAACGTGCATGCAAAATTTGTTGATAAATTCAAGACTGAATTTTCTAACGTACGTCTTTTCTCCAAGCTTGAAACAAATCTCCGAACATCTAACAGGTTTACGAAGCAGCTAAAATCAAAAATTGCTCGTTTACGCGATTATTGATTCTGTACTTATAAAACATAGATCCTTACAAAATTTTCAGCTAACTCCATGGAAATATCGATTTCAGATATTTCTTCGAATTTTGCAGGTAATTGTGGGGAAAATTTAGTTTCTAATCGTAAATAATCCCATTGAACAATATACTGTTTTTAAACAATTTTCTTAAATTTATGTACTTTTTTCTCTTCAGAAAACTTTGTAATTCAAAGCGTACATTGGTAATCACGATATGAGGAAATAAAATTCGTAGTGGCTTCTTCGAGCACTGTCTTTATAGCTAATATTTAGAAGCTTATATTAAAACTATGGGAGCTAAAATTATAGCAATATAAAAGTTTTTTATGTTATGACATTTCCAAGTTACAAAGAATTAAAGTAATTTACATTGCTCGGTTTGAATTCAAATGTATTAAAATATTAAAATTGAATCGTTTTGGTAAGATTTAAATGCCTGCTTTAGCTTACCTGTTTTGTCTAAAACTTTAAAATCTGAATTTATTCGAAATAAAACAATTTCAAGTTCTTCTCTAAATGTTAATCGTCTAAACCATCCAATCTTTTTCCGAATCTAAAACATCCCCTATTGGAATGAAAGGAAACTTTTAATTAAATCTACCTAAAGCCTGTCGGATATTAATCCCAGACTTATCTATCTTCGAGGAAGAATCCTGTATAAATTACATAGCTATTAAAATTTTTAATCTGCTTCCTTTCTTTTCCTGGGACGGAAACCCTTTTATTATACACCGAAGTTTTCTTATTTATTCCAATTGATTGGAAGTTTCTTTTTGTTAAGCCAAAAGTCCAGTTTTAAAAAAGAAAGAAGGAAAAAGTTATTATAGAGAAAGAATAATAATATATGGTTTTCTGTTTGATTCTCAGAAAAGATAATTACAAGCCTTAAGTTATTGGTTCTTCAAAGCTTTTTCTGTTTTTTTTTATTTTTTTATTTAAATTTTCTTTTAACATTTCTTGCATCTTTGCATTAATATAATTGGAACAAAATGTTATCATAGGAAAAGATGAAATTTTTATTTAAAATGGGACTTTGTTTAGTCTTAAATTTAAGATAATCATAAGAAACATATGTTTAGTAAGATTAAATTATTTTTAAATGTAAAGCAGAAACAATGGAATGCATCCAATTTTATCATGCTTTATGTATACCTATTTAATGAAAGGTATGTCTTTCTTATTTGCACTATTTAATGAATCGGAATGTTTTTCAACGTTATTCATAGATAATTAAAACTCCATTTCTCCAAACCTTTGTCATTTACCTTTTGATCATTTACCATTTTAATTATTGCTTATAATTTCATAACTGTAAATAAAATATCAATATTTTAATGCAAAACCAAACTTTTATAATTAAACGATTTTTTACTTCCTCGTAATGAAAGTATTGTAATCGCGAAAAAAATCAGGCATTTTATTTCAACTAAAATATCCATTTCGACCGCTCTCGAATCCATTTGAACGATGGTTTTGGGTGACATTGGTATGTATGCTCCGAAAAAACTATTTTTTTCCAAAATGAATTGTAAAATGGATATAAAATGGATTCAGAAGAGACTTACGTACGTATGTATGTATCTCGCATAACTCAAAAAACGAGTAGCCTCAGAAGGCTCAAATTTTGTATCTGGTACTGTTGTAACATGTAGTTGCGCATCTCCCGTTTTGGTTGCAATCGACCGAGCTAATCATATATATATATATATTCCCACTCTGTTTCCAGGCGTAATGAGCTCAGATTTTTTATTATTTTATATTGTTTATTTTTTGCTTTATATATGATTGAATTTTGTTGTTCTTATGTCCCAGTTAAAGATTTTATACCTTTAGTTAATCTGCATGCAATAGTTGTAGAATTATCAACAGTTTAAAAGTTGTTCAAGTGATACTAAGCCTAACGAGGGAGCTATATGTTTACATTTGAAAATCTTCGTAGAATATTGAATTCAGTCAGTTTGTGCACCAACTTCAGTGTCTTTTTGCCGAGTGGACCCAAAATAAACTTTCAATATTGTGCCCCAAAAATTCTGTGTTTTTGTCTGCTGGCCGAATTGCTTGTTTTTGCGCACAAACTCTGATTTTTAACTGTAAATTTTTTCATCTGCTTTTAACTGTATTTAGTGCTTTAGATTTTTAAGATTAGTGCTTTAGATTTTAGTGCTTAGAACTAAATTAATTGAACGATAAATGAATTTAATGAATGAAAGGTCTAATGATATTCGAGTAAATAAATGAAGCAAATGAATGAAGCAAAACGTGTGCATAATTTAATAGGCCGTACAAGGAAGTCATGTATGTCCACATCACATTTTTTACGTTTTGGAGTAGTCTATCCAATTATAGTTTTCGGTACAAAGTTTGAAAAATAATCATTTCTCGATTTAGGCCGTTGTTTACATAGTTTATTTCACAACTGTTTGATTTATAATACATTCAATGCTTTTAAATAGGTAATTATGTTTAACTTGAATTGTTTAAAATTGACTATATAACATAATAACATTTACATGGAATTTTGCCCATTCCTTGGATACGGTTTGTTTGTTTACCTGTCATATAATTTGCTGTATCTTTATAATTAATAGCTGAATCCTAAAATTCTTTAGCATTTGTAAAATACATACATATAACTCCGAGGTTTTGAATTTTCTTAATAAATAATACATTCCGTACACATAGATAATAAAGTCACAAATTAGAGTGATAACTAAGTATTCGCAATTTATTCTCCCCTTCAGGCTTTTAATTTTGTTTAATAATTCATTTTCTTTGTTCGTTTTCATTTATGTCTTGCAAAAGGTTTTGGAATTAATACATATGAATTCCTTAAAATGCTTGGTGAAATTTAATCTGTAACAATTTCATTTTTTGATTATTATTTATTACTACATATAAACTCTGAGTACATAGATACATCTGAGTAATAGATGAAATTAGTATTATTATTAGTGTCACTAAATAGAGAAAAAGGACAAATTTAAATTAATTTCACTTCCTTATTGCATTATTGGTGACGACTTTTTCGTCAACCTATTTCGTCAACCTAAAAACCGTAGCCATTTTAAAAAATGACGGCGATATTAACTCTGCTGCCTTACTCATATTTTTCGGTCTTAATTGCTATATTAATTAATATATTGCCATCCCCCATTCATTTTCGTAGATATGTAAGTTATATGAAAATAAATAAATACATTTTAATATTTATGTTAAAATGAAGTAAGGTTTTAATTAAATTTCAAATTACTTTTTTACTTTTATTTTAATTTTCGAAATTTTGAACTTACAGAAACCTGCAGTACATTAGCATAAATTATTGAATAATAATAATATGAATAATTATATTTTCAAAATCTGCTAAAATTTGTTATGCACATAGAATCTACTAGAGCTCTGAGACAATATTAAATAATTTTCACAAAGTATCCTCCGTGTTAGGTATAAACGGACTTTCTGAATTTGCAACAGTAGACATATCTATGAGCTGTCTAAGAATGGTGTTCTTCGGATCATATTTCATTTCGTCTTTTAATTATTAGTCTCAGATGTATAGCTTGTGTACTTTTGCTACTCATACTTTTTTTATCTTCATCTTAGAGCCTTTAAATTCAGTTTCATAATTTGAACTGGATTTGTTGAATAAATTCAAAGTTTCTTTGTTATCGAGGCTTCCAGATCTTATTTCCATTTTAAAAGTCTAGTAGTTATATTCAGTATAAAATTCCTTTCAAGGCTTAAAAATAAACTAATCTAAACTGAACTGAGATAATAAAGAAAAGGAAACTGGACTGGAAAATATCATCACGTCTTAATGTTACACTGGGCGAAGATAAATTAGAAATTTTTTAAATCATATCTTAAACAAAGAATGAAGAATAACTTACAGCACAAGAAGAGAAAAATTTAGCTCTTTCAAGAATCAAAAAGATGCAGGGTGATCCGAAAGTAGGGCATATCAAATTGCAAAAATTGTAAAATGGTTATTAATGGCACATTGTTTCAATGGATTGCACTCCTATCCTATTACAAGTTATAGATCAATTGAAATTTCTGTTTCAGTTTATGATGTTAGCTTTAAAAACCGTTTATATACTGCAAGATGGAAAGGAGATTTTTCGAAGCAGAACGAATTATTTTTTTATATATATAAATGAGCATTATCTGGAAGCAAAAATGAAGTCTTATGTAAAATTTATTGAAACGCTCAAAGACCTAAAAAGCTAACCTAAAAAGACAAGGATTTTCCGCTTCATAATCTAATCTCGAGAAACTAGAAGCGTTTTTTCATAGGAAGTAAAGTGGCCGCAAGTCTCTTCAGAGTTCAGACAAAATGGAGGAAGTCGAAATAAAATGCTGCAATCATAAATAAAGAGTGTGACAAAACGAACATCGTAATTAAAGTTATGTGTTAAGAAGTAAGGCATAGTCATAAAAAATTCATTCTATTTGGGAAAACGTATCTCCTTCGTTCACTAACAAAGGATTTTTAACTTTAACAGCGTAAACGACACCTACAATTTCATATGATGAATTACTTGTAACAGTATAGTGATGTTATCCATTAAAACAACTTGCTACTAGTTTCTATTTTGCAATTTTTATAGTTTTTGATAGTTTAAATGTGTGACTTTTGGATCACTCGGTATTGTTTATTTAAAAATAGTGCTACTTACGAAATGAAATTAATTTAACGTGGCTAAAATTCACTCAGAATATCGGAATCAGTCTAAATTTTGAACCGTAAATATTATTATAATTCAGTAATAGTCACACAGCATTAATGTATAATTTTAAAGATACTTGAATAATATAACTATTTTAACCAGACTTTCTTAAGTTTTTTAATACCTTTTTTTAGTATTTTGCTCAGTAAGGAGAATATAGACAAGGTAAAAAATTCATTATATCTGCTTCACTTCTAGTTATAAGAAAAATTCAGGACTGAATCAACAATGTCAGACTATAGACGTGGTAGACTATAGACGTGGTATCTACGAGAGCAATACAGATTTTTCTAATATCGTTATAAAATACAATAGTGTATTAAAACTCAGACTTCGATTGTTCGTAATGTAGTCATAACCTTGGATCTACAAATCAAATCCGTCTCCCCCTCAAATAATAGAAGAAGAATTAAAGCTATTAGTAAGAAAGTTACCAGTCTTTGAGTACGAACTAGTTACAGGGTTATAACAACATATTTCACCATTGTAAATTAGAGTCATAAATAGCATTTCTTTGAGGAAAATTTGGTTCTTTTTTTAAATAGTATGGGAGTTAAGAAGAATATTTACGTTTCGACTGAAATATTCAATTTAATAAACACGAAGCTAAAACATAAATTTATGAAACAATTTTACTAATAAAAGTTCCGTATTTCTAGTTGCAAAAATGTATTTGTTGGTTAACAAAAGAAAACAAATAATTTAAAAGTTTGATAATGAAAGTAAAAAAAAAAACTCTTTACTTCATCTTTATTCCGGGATGTACAATAATTTAATCAATATTTATTAATTTTATATAATATTCACTTAGAAACAGACTAAAAAACAAAACAGTTGAAGTAAAATTATTTACGCTGAGTTCTTCATAGAGCTATTTTCTAAAATCTGTCAAAATATCATTAATTAAAACAGTTACTTTCTTGCTTCAAATCGACAATTCAATAAAGCGGTCAGATTTTCTAATGCAATTTATTTCTTTCTCGTTAGGATAATATATATATCACAAAATCATGAACGCCTAAAATAATAGAAAATTATATACATTTCATTTAAGTGTTTAATGGGAAGTGCGTTCAAGTTCTAAGTTCTCCGGATTATTTCAATTGGAAATGCAAGCATGTAAAATTATTAATTATATTAAAAGATTTAGTCATCATTGACTGGGGAAACTGATTGAGATCCGGGAAACGATGGCATAATTGTTCACTGTTAGAAATATTCTGAACTCTTCCCGTGAAGGAAGAATTCTAGATCATAAAGTTGCTATACTTTGCATTCGAGTAACCTTACACGTTCTCCTATTGGGGTGCAAAGAAACCAATCGAAATTAATTTTTAATTCAATGAGACATGTGATGATAACGGCATAGACATGCGTAATGAGCGTTTTTATGTACAGAAATTCTGTTTTTTATTCACCATTTGTAAGTCTATTAAGTATTTTAAGTATATTATTATTTATACGTTTTTCTCTTCTTCTTCGTACGTACGTTAAAGGGTTCGTGGATTTGGAGTGATTAACGACGACACTTGATGAAGTGTCAAGACACACTTTATTGGGCAGTATTTTTCAAGACAGCTCCAAAATCAGGCTTACAATTGTCGGCAGCATAAATGCAATTTTACTTAATTAAAATTAATTGTTATATTACCAAAAATGTTAGCAAAAACAACTATTTTGTTACTTATATGCTATTGCAGTGTTATATTGTTGCGTTATTGATATTACTATGTAATTAAATTATGCAATATGGTCCTTGTTATGTAAATATTGAAAGAATTATAATAAAGAGCAGATAGTGGATGGCCCCACGTAATAAGCAACTAAGGTGAGAAGTCTTAATGACGGTGCAGCTGCTTATTTCGTGGTTTCCTGTCCTGTCCTGTACAGCAATTCAAAGGAGGCCGTACTTTGAGTAAAAACAAACGAAATTAAATTCAGGTTCTCACAGTCCGGTCACAGATGATTTTTGTTTGCACGAAGGAAACAAATGAGTGTGAAGGACCACCGACTGACAGTAAGCGTTAAAATGAAACTGCAGCTTAAAAAGTTTTAAAAATATAAATTTTTCTAGCACAACATGAAACGTGTTCTAAAAAGGCTGAACTCGTGTTGTTATACCAACACAAAAGTCTTGCTCGTCTGCTGTCTACCATTCATAAGTTAGTGTCACCCGTTGTTAAGAGTTTCTCACGCTCTGGCCTTTTCTGAAGAAACGATAGGTTCGCACAAACTTTTGGTTTTACCATCTCTGAAGGAAATTCTATGATTGCAAATTTTAATATGATTTCTCGCCTGCAACAGTCATTCAGCCATGCAGAAAGGATGTCATCTTTGTGAAAAACGTATTCGTTAACAGGTAGTATATGGAAGACTAACAATCATTTGTTTTGAAAATAATGAGAACATCTTAAAACTTGAACGCACCACACATTTATATTTGCATACATTTAAAACTGTTCTACATTACTTTTAATGTCTTCTGAATTTCCACCAGAATATCATCAAATTCCTTACCTGTAAAAAATATAAATTGTATCAAGAAGAGTGAAATAAGACAATGATTTATTATACATAGAGCTAAATTTTTTAAATTTCATATAAGCTAAATATTACACGAAATGATACATGACATAAATATCAATATAAATTTAAAAGTCGCATATTGTAAGAATAGTTGTACATTATTTGTGTTTGCAAAGCAAAGGGAATCTAAAGGACATGTGAACTTGTTCACATGGTTCGATTTGGTTCAATGACACTAGAGGACACATGGATTTATTATCCCAAAGGGCAAGAGCCCAGAAGGGTTATTAACTTCGTTTTGGCGTTTTGAGTTGAATAACTATAAACGACGTATCACTTTTCAAATTGTTCCCACGAAATATTATCGCCCTGTGCTATATTTAAAGAAATTAAATGATGAAAGAGCAAAAAGAAATTAAATAATAAATAATTTCGTTAAAGTTAAATAATGAAGAGTCTTCATAAATGTATGTATATTTCTAGCATTATGAAAAAACAACGGTACCTAGATTCATCCAATTTTGAATGACGTCATCTTCTGCCGAATATGGGCATCTGCAAGCCCTAATTTGAAATTTGTTTTATTATCGATTTCATATTTTGCAACATTTTAACGAATTCTTCATTAACAAACTGAACGATTTCAAAGCGAACAATGGCAACACTGTACAAAAAAAAATATCTCCAGTGCGCGAGACTGTATGTCGGAAATTCTAGATATGCTCATTTTAAACTTATTTTGTGATATAGCTGTGGACTTGAATTTTACGGTTTAAGTGCTAAGATCACGAAATTTAATAAATAAAGGTAACACACAAAACGTTAAAAAAATTCCCTTTGGGGGGTAATATAAAATCTGAAAGCTTTCAGATTTTTTTTTTGGTATATGGTATTTTCTCTCTCCTTTCCACATGCTTTTGTGGTGTAACTGGAAGCACGTTCGACACGTATTCAGGAGGTTCGTAGTTCCAGTCCTAGTGAGTACACTGCGCATTCTTCTGTTTCTGACTTGAAAAAATTTCGAATTGACTCTATTAGTGGTGTCCGAAATAAAAGGTGGTAAACGACATTTCGTCAACCCCCCCTCCAATATTTGGCAATTGGGTCCCTAAGCCCCAGTCGCCCTTTAAAAAAGGGAAAGTATGTAAGGTAATTTCTCCCTTTTTTCCGCTTGCCTTGATGGGTAACTGGAAGCACACTGGAAGCGTATTCGGGAGGTCCGGAGTTCAAATACCGGCAAGGGCACTGCTCATTCTTCAGTTTCCTGACATCGAAAAATTCTAAGAAATTCTCTAGATTTTTTATTTCAAGTTATTATCTTATTTTCCATAAATCTTATTTAATTCTAACTGCCGTGTTTAAAATATACTTGCACTTCTTTCAGAAAACAGACGAACTAGGAAAAAGATGTTGCCGGCAAATACAAATATATGTAATTTCTATGTATATGGATCTAGCATATCTGAAAAATAGATTCTCCATGCACTGCCTGTTTGATATTTTGGTTATAAAAGATCTCACATGTTAAAAAAATTTAAAAAGTAGTCTCTGCATCGTAAATGTTTAATGACACGTTTTAGATTATATAACTGGCAACAGATAAGATGGCTGTTGCTCATTGACTCTTATAACTCCAGTACACATATTGCTCCGTAGCTCCGGAAACTCAAATCGTTCTGATACGTCTTTTATTTTACTGCTACAAACAGTTCTTCATTTTTTGATATATAACTTAGTTATTTATAGATCTTATTTCAAAATTGCTGATTATATTTTTAATTTTTTTGTGCTGAATCATTTTATAATTAGTTAGTAACAATTAAATTGACAATAATCATAAAATCAGTGTTCTAGCTATTTGTTGATGTTGTTGGTAGTTGAGATTTTGACATGCAGAATCAGTGAAATCTTTAATAATGGAAAAGGGTCACGCCTTTTTAGTTTCAGTTTAGCTGCCATATTCTACTTATTTGCTAGAAAAGAGTAACATATAACTATCCTGTGTTTTTATACCACACATTTACCATCGTAGCATATATCAGTCAGTGTTAATTCAAACAACTTGAAATTGACGATAGTATTTTGAGATCTTCTCCAAATATCGTCGAATTTAAAAGATAGAAAACTGAAAAAAAGCACGAAACGCAAACAAGAAGAGCAATTTATGAGTAAATAATGCTGATATTGTAACATAATGCATACTTTAAAAACTGAAGATTCAAATGAATGGATTTAGGGAAGTACTTTCGCACTGCATTCAATCAAAAATTTTCTGCAATATACGATGCTCGTAGGACCCTAGATATCATTATGTGTTTTTTATTTGCTTATCCAACTTATGTAGGCTTATATGACACGCAGAATTTCCAAATTTTCTAAACCAACTATGTAATTTGAGAAAAGTCATATGTTTTTAGTATATCCCACTGGTATTATACATATTTTGTTATCCAAATTCTTAGATCGTCAAGTTACTGAATGCGTGCTTTTAAATGGTTGTTACTAAAAATAGTACGAAAAATTTAATAAAACAATTCTCGTAACAAAAATAATCGATTACGAACATTAAAGTAAAATAAATAGTAAATCAGAAATTCCTGAAAAATAGTTTGGAAAATAAAATAAAAATATTTCAAGCAGATTTTAATCATAAGCATGATCTCGAAGGAAATGAAACTCGACTAAACTTAATTAAAACTCACTCCAGTATTTGAAGTTTCAGACTGATCCGAAATCAATTAAAAGTGAAGAAAATTAGAAAAATGACAAAGCAAAAAATTATGGATCGAAATGAAGAGCAACCTAGTTTTCCCTTTAACTGATTAACGGGTGAAGTTTTTTTTCCTTACCTCTTCTGCTTTTACGATGAACTTTTACATCAATGTAACAATATCGGAAAAAGCTCTTGGGAATGGAACTTGTAATTTAGACATTAACACGCATAGTGTTATTGATTACAAAAAATATTTTATCTTCTTCGCATTTGATTTATTTGTACTCAAATACTACGGTATATAGATTGTTAAACGGTAATAATTATGTAGAGTTTAATTAAACGAACATTTATATGAAAATAGAACAATTTTAATATTAAATTTAATTTTCTATAGGCTCAAAATTGCTTGTTTGCATCCAAAATTCCAGCTCCTCTTATTACGAAATTTTACTTAATGCTTTTCGTTTTACAAAATTTAAAAATTAATCGTTTTACAAAATTTAATAAATAAAGGTAACACACAAAACGTTAAAAAAACGCTCCTTTGGACGTAATTTAAAATCTGAAACATTTCAGATTTAAAAAAAAAACTTTTTTTGCGAGGTTTACATATAGCTCATTTTAAAAATGCATTGCCAAACGTATTGTGCATACATTGCGAAATACACAGTCTACATACACTGCATACATTTTCTTTATGAAACATCAACGCTTGGTATAAAATCTGTCAACTTTATTAAGGTTAATGCTCTTTAAGATCGTCTCTTTTGCAAATTTAGTGCTCTAAATAAAGAAGTATTTACCATCTTGTACTGTATTCAGAGAACTGTACTTCATAAAGAGGGGCAATGGTTGGCAAAAGTCAAATTGCCTTCGTTCTGTCTCTGTCCTTTAGGACTATACTTTAGGATATAATACTGTCTGTCCTTTAGGACAGACAGTATTATATCAATTTTAAACCAAAATTATATTGGAAAACTGTTAATTACCATGAAAGGAAAGACATATTTTAGCTCTGAGATGTGTTTGAGAAACTGAATTCTATTAATAAGCTGTTGCAAGGACATAATTGTGATTTAATATCTAGCAAGTGAGCAGTCAATGCATTCTTAGAAATACTCCAGTTATACAGTGTCAACATTTCACGCCATGCGACATGCAAACGTTGCCTCAGTTAGCAGTCATTTAGAAGACGATGACTGTATTGTGAATGCTGATCATTTAAGAATAAACTTAAAAATATTTAATTTCGGGTCAAGGACCCACGAGATCTAAACATCCTAGACTGGGTGCTGATTGTATTTGACGTTAACTTTTGCTGATGATGAACTTAAGTTGCAAGAGGAGCTTTATGAATTGCGGTTGACGAAACAAGTTTTAGTTTGTATATCATAATTGTTCATAAGTTTGAAAACTGCAAAAAGTCTCATAACGGATGCTGCAAAATGTTTAAATATGATTATTATACAGAACAAGTTTATTTCTTTTTTAGTAAAGGTTATTTAGAAAATTAATTGTTAGCTCACAATAAATGCACCTAATTTTAAATTTTTTTAATAGCAAAGTACGTATACAATGGAATAAAATACAAAAAGAATACAAAAAAGAAGAAGAAAACTAGCGTATAAAGTAGCAGAACATCAAAGGACAAAAGTGAGAGGCGTTATTTTATCGAGTTGTTCTCTAATCGGTGACACGAAGATTTTTAGCTGACATAGAAGATTTTTTATAGAATGATCAAAGAGAAAATTAAAAGTGGCAGCATTTTTTAATCTTCCACAGCTATAACTTTAGTCTTCGTTGCAGAAAAGAACAGAAGATTAGTCTTTAAAAAACACGAAAGAAATAGTTTCTTCCCCCTCTAAGAGATCAAATTTGATTGTGCCTAATTGAATAAAATATTTGCTTTGCTCATCTTTTTTTTTGTATAAGGGTACTTCTTTCACGAATATTAGAATTCTGGAATAAGCTCATATGAAGATAAATTCTCATAATGTAGCAATCATAGTTTCAATCATTTTTGCAAGTGTATGGAATATAGCCCCTACATTTATTGACATACCATGGAAGTTTCATTACAAAAATATACTTTGTTTAGAGTCACCCGCAACAAAATAAAGTGAAAAGTAGGATTGAAAATGAATGAATTATTTTAATGTGCGCATTAATAAATGGAATTTTATATGTACTTTTCAAACTGCAAATGCAATACATTTCAGCTGTGCGAAACACTGACTCAAAAGGATACGTAATTTGTATTCGCTTTAACAGCTATAAGATTATTGGAGGTGTCAAGGAAACAAGAATCATCCTAATATTCGTAAATGTCCAGGACTAATTTAGAAGGTTTAAACACAGAATGTGTTCTTCAGCTGCAGAAGTGCAAATGACGAAAGAGAAACTCTTGCTCAGGCGATAGCAATGAGAGGAAGGAAATCAAGCTAATAGCTTCAGTAGCTATCTTCTCATAGCTATAAAATCATACTTCAAATGATACAAATTTGTACCATTTATGTTGATGAAGACCCCCTGTCGTATATTAAAAATAATATTGCCTTGACTCTAACCTTAAGAAAAATTACATTTTGCTATTTAAAATCAAGGTGCAGACTTCAGAACCTGCAATAAGAGCAAAAATAAGTTAAATTTACTATCTGCTTTTATAGTAAGTTCATGCAAATAGTTTACCCATACTCCTCCAACTCTAAGTTCGTTAAAAAAGCATTATTTATGGGATGACTAAATATTCATTATTATAGTCTCTTTGCAGTGTATTGTATTGTTGTAATTATATTGTAATTTCGTAGTCCTTATATATAATATGATTTTAGTTGTTTCGTTATATACATTCTGGCCGTGGAAAGTTTTGTTACATAACTCATGATTTCTCTCATATATTCGATAATATTTCTCCTTACTGTGCCTATTTCTCTCAAATCCTTAGGGTGCCTATCTCCGTTCTAACTGTTCTCTCTCTTTCCTTAGCTACGCCATTCGAGGAAACCTCCGGCTCTGATAGTCGCGTGATGGGCTTATTATGGTATCAAGAGCCGAGCATGTCTCAGTTTGCGTTATATTCATGCAACATATGTAATCACCTATTCGTTAATACAGAGTTTTGCAATCAGCAATTGCAGTGGTTGGCAATTCAGTTGATACGTCATTATCGGTAACACGGTATCCTTCTTCAACGCGACAACGCTCACACAAACATCACTAAACTTACGAAAACTGTTATTCAAGAGTTTGGCTAAAGTTCTACTTTCTATTCCTACTGCATTTTTCTGCTCGAATGCTTGGTTACTATCATTTTCAGTTTGTATTCAATAATATGCGAGCATTTCTTTGAACAACCATGGTATAAAGGTAGCTCGATGAATTCTTTGATTCAAGACGCGGTGAGTTTTACTCGCTAGCAAAATGCTGGCAAGAAATCGAAAAGAAGTGAAGAAAAGATGGTATTACTGTATGATTTGCCAAAATATTTTACGAAAAATTGAAAATTAAAGGAATTGAAGAAAACTGCATGGCAGTTCAATATACACATGTTCTCATATGCACTCTATGCGTGAGGTTTCGGATACTGATGCATATAGACATTTTAGGGCTTAATTATTTGAAAAATGGGTACTATGGAAAGCAAATCTGTTGCAGTTTAACTTTCTGCATAATTTTTTCGAACGCTAGATATAATGTCTGTCCCAAAAGAAATGCGTTAATTTTTTTAAAGAAATTCATTGAACCAGTTCGTACATTTACTCAATATTCTTCAAAATACATCCCTCCTGCTTTAACACACTTGTTCCAACATGATGGCCTTGCTTTATATGCTCCTGGAAGTCCATCCCAGGGAAAAAATCGGGCGGGGAGAAATCAGGACTTAAGCGACGCAAAAGTCTCCGACGGTGTTTTCTCAAGTTTGAAACAGGATTTTTCCATCTTGATTTCGACCGAGCACTTACACAAGGGTTAACTAAAATAGGCACTGTGACTCTCAAGGAGTTCGGAGCCAACTATCGCCGGTTCCCAAGATGTTCCCATGTGTTCCCAAGATTTTCCCCACCCTTCCGTGCAAGCCGCAATGCTGTGCGACACATTACTTTCGGGACAGACTATGTATCTCTCATTATGATTAATTCTGAATGCTTTCGTAGAATAACGTTTGCGGAATTACCTTCGTTCTTAAGTTTTCTGAATTTTTGCAAG
This sequence comes from Stegodyphus mimosarum, assembly GCA_000611955.2. Taxonomy (NCBI): domain Eukaryota; kingdom Metazoa; phylum Arthropoda; class Arachnida; order Araneae; family Eresidae; genus Stegodyphus; species Stegodyphus mimosarum. The sequence continues at coordinate 193,620 of KK115351.1, forward strand.
TTGCCTTTTGATGTAAGATTTCATTTTAAGAAATTGAAAAAAAATTCGTAATTCAAAAAAAAAATCTGGTGATAATATAAAATTAATAGGTATTTACTCTTACAGGTATGATTCCCTCCTCACACACTTTTAGTAATTTCAGCATATGCATTAATATCTTTTGATCTGAAGTAGCAGCATGAAGATGTTATGGGTAGAAGATTACAATGTGTAAATGAAAGAAAACCATTGAAAGTATTGGTTATAACTGTTTTATTTAAAAATGGAATATAGTACATTAGAATACCAATTCATAAATGTTTTTTAAACTGTGCTCTTGTTATTTCCCTCCATAGAAATGGCATACACTGTAAAAGTTTCCTTTCTAGATTTTTAAACAGTGTTAGTAAAACAACGGGGGAAGGTTTCAGTGCTTGTAAATAGAGTAATATAGAATAATAGAATGCCAAAAGCTGGAGAATATATGCGTTGTGCTAAAGAGGCAACGCGAGTTCTTACCTGCTCTAGTTTTTTTACAGCCGAATATGACGAATTTCGAACTGTTTTTTTCTTTCTCCATGTTCTTACATTATTTACTTCCGATGACAATAAATAAAAGTAAACGATTGCAACTAAAATACTTTACGCAAATATAATGACTAGTAAATCCAAATCTCACCACTAATAAACTTTCGCTTGAAAAATTAGAGAAAGAAGTCTTGTATATAACTCTTCAGTCCACAGTTATGTTCCTTTAATCACTTAAATATAGAGAAAAGTATCTCTTGGGTATACCTTGTAGTCTGAAGAATATAACCAACTACTTTACGTTTTCAGCCTTTGAATCTTAACAATGATATCACCAACATATATTCAAGCAAAATATTCCTTTTGAACTCGTTCCTCTGGAATAGCGGTTCCGAACCTGTTGTATGCATATCCCGTTAATATGCGATGAGTAAGTCGCAAGAAAATTAACAGCAATGGCAAGAAAAAGCAATAAATTGATGTCATAATAGTTGATGAATAAAGAAAACATTCTGAAATTTGTCACTGAATAAAAGCCACGGCGAGATTCCAGTTGTGTCAGTCGTTATATTATCAAGAGAAACACAATGCGACTAATATCAAGTAATTAAGAACTATGTCAAGCTACAAACAGCCGATACTTGAAGCTACTACAATAACTGAATAAGCTTAGCTAACTGTCATATCTTTAAAATTGTATTTTTGCCAATTTTGAAAAGGCTTGCTTTTTATTTTTTTTAAAAGTAAACAGTATAACGATCTCCAACAGCAGTTATTGACTGAAAACTTCTACAGCAGCAACGTAATTAGTTGTTTCAAGCGTCATCCACAACAATTGGCATTGCTCGATTTCGTATGCATCGCGTGTAGTTATTACTTCCTCGACTCTGTCGTTTCATCTAGTACACAAAGACTGGTAGTTTAATATTGAGTGAGTCAACAAATGAATTACGTAGTTCTCTTTCTTCAGTTAGCTCAAATGAGTTACGTATTTCTCTTTTTGTGACATTCAAACCATAGTAATTGCAGAGTTTGTTTTAGAGTAGTTTTTGTTCTTTTAGAATTGTACAACGTTAGTGTTATTTATATAAAAATGAATACTTGATTGAAAAGCAGATCTGTATACAGAGTTGAAACTATCAGGGACTTGCTCTGATTTGGCATCCGCACCAATAATTATTTCAACAAGCTGACGGATGGGATAAAGCTGTTATTCTAGTAAGAGGAGGGATGAAAAAGCAGTAAGAAATTCTCAAATAATGGTTCGACAAAAAAAATCGGAAGAAAAAGCAATTCCATGAATGTTTAAAATAGGGAATTTCATTCGTAAGACATAAGGACAGTCTTAATCTTCCCTGTGTAGTTTGTAAAGAAATTTTATCAAATGGTATCTGTAACTTTCATTATTGTTACATCATTTGAAAATCAAATACCTTAACTGCAAACAAAAATTAATAATAATTATTCAGTGACAATCCAAAATGCCTAATGCAAAATCTTATCAATTATAGCTAACATAGGTAATGAAAATGAAGCATTCTGTAGAATAAGCTATCGTATCGCTAAAAGTATCAAAAATCAAATAAATGCTCAAATTTTGACAAATTCTTATGTTAAATATAAGGTATTTTCTTCCTACTTTCTGCATGCCTTCATGGTGTAGCGGTAGCACACTCGGCGCATATTCGAGTTCGAGTCCCGGTGAGGTACCAGAAAGTGGCGCAGCTCGACCCACCTAATCAAACAAGTTAGTCTTATGGCCATAACAGGCCACGCCGGGAGAATGTAAGCTATTTTCTCTCTCCTTTCTGCATACCATACTGGTGCAACGGTAGCACAGTCGGCGCGTATCGGTAAATCCAGGTTCAAGTAACGGCGAAAGTATTGCACATTTTTCACATCTTCTCCTTCGAAATGACCTAATGTCTTTACAAAATATGGTTGCAAAAATTTTAACAATGCAGCTTTTATGAGAATCATGAAAATATTTTATGATACTGAATCAACTGTAATTGAGAGAATAAAAAGAGTCCAATGTTTTCCCTATGTACTAGAGCACAGGTGTACAGGACCTTTCAATCTTGCTTTTATTATAAAGAATATAAGAAGGAAAACTTCGAGGGAAATTTCTTATCGAGCTGTTCACAAGAAGGTGATTTTTATCGCCGTCAATGATTATTTTAACGAAAACATTGACTGGAAAACTGTTGTCGTCTTCGTAGAGATTCGGAGAAGCCTTTGTTGATAGGATGTTACACAGGTCTGAGAGCAAAGAAAGACAGCGCCGTATAGATTAAAAACATGGCTGCATCCACATGTAAAGGGTAGTCCGCAAAACGTTCCCATAGTCACCAAGAGAAAAAGATTTGGCAACAGCTATTAATTTCATTTAATTCGATGCAGTGAACGCCACACAATTCAAAACCTTACGTGATGAGATAAGACAGCCCAAATAATGCACTACTTTTGCATGCATAACTAAAGTGGCTGTAAGACAGAATGTACTATATAGTTTTAAACAAAGATATGAGCCTTCAGTGCTTTCCAAACCATCCATTTCAATTAAGCTCGGAATTTCACAAAGATTAATGGCTTCAAGGATTTACATATCTGTCTGATAGTTTTTCAGAAAGAGAAAAATCTCAGTTCATAGTAAGAGAATAGTTCCATAACTCTTTACGATTATCTAACTAATTTAAACTAACTTAACTATATGATTAGAAAATCAAATTTTTGAGAATAATGTGTTGAAAAATTCAGATCGAAATATTAGAGATACTGCAACTTATTTCATAAAAGAAATTGGTCTTCAACCTATAGTCAAAAGCAAAATGAATGTAAGAACCTATTTAAAAGGATTCTAAGAACAGTTTAAGCATTCTTTTCCAAATGAAGTAAAGAGGACAGCTGGAATTAAAATCTTTTCAATGTAAATTCCTTTGAAGTGACTTCAAAATTATCATTCTGTAGGGAACAACAATTTATTCACGTTTCGACTGATGTTTCCTGAAAAGTCGTGTTTAAAAAGAGTGCATTGCTCCTTTTGAATTTCAGTAAAAGAAAATCATAAAAAATTGTGCAATAAGCATTAAAAAGTTAGTTACACTTAAATGCACTGGAGTTCTGAAAGCAGCATTCTTATCTTATACGTATATTAAAAATACTTATGGTAATTAAATATGCCTCATTTAAGATTTAATCTCTCCAAATCGGGTCATGACTTCAAAACATTGAGCTGAACGAAGCAAGCTCAGTGATCATATTAATAATGAGGTTTGAGCAACACTCATAGTCTTAAAGCTGTTGTTTATTTTTTATTAATTTTTAAAATTAGAATATGATTTTGTTTTGTTCATTATATATTTGAGTATAAAGTTTATTAAAATTTATCAATTTAGTCAACTTCTAATTTTTTTAAAATTATACTGAAAATGTTTACAGTGTATTAGAAATATCACGTTTAGATTTAAAATATGTGTTTATCACTATGTTTATTTGAAATAAATAAGGGTAGTAATCATACTTCATTTAATTCTGCTTTTCTATCTTTATTCGTTGTTATCTATTAATTTTATTGTGTTACAATTTAACGACAGTAAGATGCATGTAAGGAAATAACAGTAGGGAAATTAACTAAGGGATCCTTATTCTGAAGAGGAAATTAAAGGGTACCCTGTAATATAATAGTCTTATTAAGGGATATGAGGAAGAAAAAAGGTTGATAACTATCATTTCTCTGGAAGACAATACCCTTAAGAACACCAAACTATTCTGTAATTGGGTACGTAAAATATGACATTAGAATTATTTCTTGTTAATTAAAAAAAAGTTCTAAATGCTCACAAAAATTAAATTACTTAAGCAGGCTTAAATGCTTTCAATTAGATCTGTAACTAAAAATAAAATAAAGATTTAAATTATTAAAAACGCCCTTACTGCTTTTATATAATTTAGTTATTGAAGGTTTATCAAATTTGAAAACAATAACTATGGTATGCTTTAATAAACAAAGCACTTTGGGAACAGGTTGCCTGCGAGAATGTGTAGATTGTAAATTAAAAGCTCTTTCCTTTCAAACAATGGAAGCTCTAGTCGAGGCAGGTAGATAATGCATGCATGATAGAGTAACATAAAATGATAATGTAACAATTCAGGAATTTTCGAAATACTTTATTAAAATTGCTTCTAACGTTACAACAATGCTGGGATGCTAATAATTACTGTCACTAATAATTAATTAACAAGTATAACGAGACCAATTAAAAATATTACTCCTAAAACTCTGTAGACGCAATGGACGTCATGCATAATGTTTAAAATAGAATTGCTACAGAAATTATATCTTCAGTATTACTAAGTACATTAATAAATGCAGAGTTTGTTAAAATTGGAATCAGAATCTCTTTGGAACAGTCACATTTTTGTGTAATGTGAGAGTTCTCTATAAAAATTTATTATTTATGTGATTGTCGTAGAGCAAAAATTATGTGTTTTTAGGCTTCAAATTAAAAATTGCGTTCTTAACATTTACGTGGTAAATTTGTGGACACAGGTTATTTCAAAGCAGGAGACATGAGAAATGAGCATTTGAACCGCCGGATTTGTTCCGGGATTTGAACCACGGACCTCTCGAATACGCGCCGAGCGTGCTGACCACTATACACTACGAAAGCATGTAAGAAGACGGAAGAAATATCTTATAAATTCTCTGACATGGGCTTAATCATTTTTTATGTACTTGAAGGGAACCAGCTGTAAATTTAGTACGAAAAGTATTTGATTCAGAAAGAAATCATTTATCCGCAAGTTCATCTAATTTTATAATGTAATTTCTGTCTAAATTTATTCTCAAGAGATATTAATTGAGTTAATAATATCCATCCGGAAATAATCCAAATCAATTCCTTTTCTCTTTGAGTCTGTAGATTGTCTTCGAAATCTTTCTTTCACATAAACTTATGGAATGTTGTTTTTCAACTAAGTTGTTTCAATAAAATAGAAACTCATATTCAAGATTAGTATTGAAGAACTAAAAATTACCATCATTGAACATTCGTTACACATATGATTAAAGGCAGATAAAATATTAAATACATTCAAGAATAAACTAGGGAAAAATTACTAATGCGTCTAACATTTTGAAGTAAGTGAAAGATACATAAATATTAAAATACAGAATATTTCACTTAATCCCTGCTCTACAGCGCCGAAGATGTGAGTTTGATATCGGAAGTTCATACCATTTTTAGCACGCCAAAATTTCCAAACCTGCCTGCGTTAATTTTTAAAATTTCCACACTTTACGGCTATTTCATTCGGTACTTACGTATTAACGCAACCAGGCCAAAATTCGCATAAATCGCCAAATTTGGCGACCCTACTTATGGCACCCCTACGTATTATACGTGGTTTTTTGTAAAGAAATTATTTTGCTTACTGGTTAGATTGAATGCCCTGAAATACTTTAACTATGGGTATTTGGGATTTGCCTGCGAGTGAAAAAGATGCTGTTGAATTGTTGCAGGGTTATGGAATCATACCGAACGACGTACTTGTAAAAATTCTCATAAAATGAAACTGTATTTTGGAAAGGAAATCTTCTGGAAATGTAACGTCGAAGAGTGCAATCAACACTTGAGTGTGAGAACCGGAAATTGGTTTGAAGGTAGCCGAATTTCATTTGTGACAGCGGTGCGCTTCATTTATTGTTGGTGTAAAGAGTTAACCTCAATTAAATTTTGTGCAGAAGAGATGGGAATTGCTGATAAAACTGTTATAGATTGATGTGACCTTGAATGGATGAAAAAGAAAGAAAGCAAATAGGCGGCGAAGGACTTATTGTGGAAATAGACGAAAGTTTATTTGTAAAAAGAAAAAATAACACTGGGCGTGTACTACCACAGCAATGGGTTTTCGGCGGAATTTCGAGAAACGAAAGAGACTTTTTTGGTTACTGTACTTAACAGAAGCGCCGTTACCCTCATGGAAAAAAATTGCGAAAATGTCAAGGAAGGAAGCATCATTTATTCGGATTGCTGGAAAGGATACAAGACAAGTGAGTTGGAAAATGCTGGATTTCTGCATGGAAGTGTTAATCACAAATATAACTTTGTAGATCGCAACACGGGCGTTCACACACTACATGTAGAGCGCATGTGGGGTTCAGCCAAATGGCGTAACAAAATACAGAGAGGAACAGCCCGTCATCATCTTCACTCATACCTTATCGAATTTATATGGCGCCAAGCTCAAACTGTTAATGGCGAAGACGGTTTTCAATCAGTGCTAAAAGCAATAGCCAAAAGATTTCCGCAGAAAAAAATATTCTGTAATTTATTCAAGTTCGAAACCGAAAGGGTTTAATTGATATTTTAAAACAAAATAATATAAAAAACTGTATTAAAAATTATCTGTAATTAATAAAAGTACATTTTCTTTCTATTCATAATTTTTACTCAAACTTACAAATCGCGCCAACCTGGTTGCGATAATACGTAAGTACCTTTCATTCTCGTCCTAAAGCTTTTCCTAAGGAAATTTTCTCTAGATTAAACAGTAAATATTTTTCAAAATAACGGTATCTTAAATATTCACAGTTTAAGAGTATTAAGCCCCGTTCACGCGTTCGGGCGGAAAACGTTGACCAATCAGAAGCGAGCTCAGAGGCGGCATTTTCTGGACGAACGGAGAACGCCTGAGTTGACTTTTTCGACGCTTCACGCGTCAGTTTCAAGCATCTCGTTTCAAACGTCCAGTTTATACCACGGTTTTTAAATGTCGGCATTTTCAAAAATTCTTCTTGATGAAAAAAAGTCAAATGGACTAATCTTAATAAAAATGTCAGATAATAATAAAAAGGTGCACATGCTAATAGAATAAATAGCTTTATAAACTATTTAAAGATAAATTCTCAAGTTTATAAGCAGTAATAAACCTTAATAACCAACCATAAATTATACGAGTATATGGTTGATAATTTTTGCAGAATAATCTAATGCAATAGATTGTTTCGAGAAAATAGTGATGGATTTCGAAATTGCAGGTTTTGAATTTTTCTTAAAATATACCTACATCAATTTAAGGTTGCTCTTGTTGCCTAGTGGATAAAACGTTGGCTTCTTGAGTTAAAGATTTTGGATTCAAGTGTCACCAGGAGCAGTATTGTAATGCAGTTTGTATTTTAAAACAAATATTTACAGAAAATATTATCACTAGCTTCAGAGTAGCCCAGATGCTTCTTCAGTTTCCTGAACCTGAAATGTGAAACCCATGCCTACGCGCAAGGTACCTTAGCACGGAGGAAACACGCCTAAGTAAGAAAGTTCAGCGGGTACTAGAGACTTGTTTTGCGGTTTCGGGCCTTACCTTTTTTTCATACCTTTGATGATGGTACGAAGACAGCATTTTTTTTAATATATACCGCGACTTTTGTTTGGGGGGGGGCACAAGAAGCTTGCATTTATTTTTCATTTCATTACACTCATCATTCATATAAACCTAATATTCGCTCGGTATTGTGTGCATTATCCTTCTTTCGACAACGAACCTTTGGTGTAATTCATAAAATGATCTGATTACTGTGATCTTATTCTATTTCGGCTGTAACGAGATTAGTAAAAGCGATACTGGTATTAGTATAAAGCTGCTGTTTCATCTAATAGAAAATTTTGTGAGTTCTGAATTTTAAGCGAGCGGTGACGAGTAAACTATTTGCTTAAAAAAACTAAGAAAACTGTTATTTATACAGAAAAACTCTCTAATATGTAGCTGATTTTTCGGAATACTGCTATGCATTTTAATGCTTCAATGTTTGTTTTTCTTAACATGCACGACCACCTTTGAAACAATTTATATATGAACTTAACCAAAAGTTTAATCTTGATGATAATTTTTCATTAATTTAAAGAAATTTTGCATGAGCATTAGCAAATTTGCTAATTGTGGAATTCAATTTTTAACGCAGAAAAAGAGGTATTATATAAAATGAAGTTAGTTCAATGAATTTTAGATAAAAGTGACCTTATAAAATAAATCTTAAAAATAAATAAGATAGTGACTGTTCGTTAATATATGAATGACTAAGTGAAGTAATTACGGTTACATTTAAGGTAAAAATATATACATAAGGCAGAAACTAAAACATTTAAAAAAATTGCTGTTGTTTATTTAAAATAGCTGCTTTTTTAAAGTGTGATATTTAATTTAGTAATGCTGTAAATCCTACATATATTTAAACAAAATATACTTTTTTACTGCAGTATTTCAACCAATTAAGGGAAGTTCATTTACAGAAGCATCTAAGGGAAGTTCATACATCATGCAAAAACAATTATGATGTTCTAAAAAAATTTATTCTTCAAAACAGAATAATGAAATTAGGATTTTTTAATTATCATTCAACAAAATTCATAAATAAATTAAATTAGATGTATACAGCGTTATATATATACAACGATCTTTTCTGGTATATCATATTATTGTCTTCCAAACGATTCTTTCCTGCGATATTCTGACAAAAATTAGTATTCTGCTTTTGAATAAATGAGGCAAGAAATTCGTCGAATTGATGAGGTGTCATGCGAAAGTAATTAAAAGAAATTTCGTTTCGTTCAAGCGCATTTCTTCAATTAAATTACTTGCATCACCTTGTTGCAGTCATCTCTCACATATTAATATAAACCACTGCATTCGGCTTCTCTTACACAAAGTAAAATAAATTTTAATCGAGCAGAAATTTAAACCATTTTAATTAAAAAGTGTAATCGTAAAGAGTCAAAATACCACACAAAATTTTCATGATTTTCCCGAAGTTTCCGATACGAAGAGCCATCTGGTGCGAGCATATGACAACTTTAAAGCGAAAGTTGCCTCTCTGATGTGAACTGACGTACGCGGAAAGCGTTTTTTTCCGCGTTGCCGATTTCGCTCCAACGGACAGTGTGAACTCAGCTTTATGCTTAAAAGTGCATTGAAACTCTAACTGTAAAACGCGTAAATTAAAAAAAAAGTAAATTGTAATATGAGAAAACAAGCTACACAAGTTAAGACTATTGAACAATGATAGTTGATCTGAAATTCATGTCCTGACAATACAGGAGTTTTCGTAATGTTCCCCATTTACCAGTGACTTAATAGTTAAGAGTGCTGCATGCCAATAACTCGAAGTTCAAAGTCTTGTGAGTGTGCTAGTTGCATGGATGATTTCCTTGATTTTCTGGAAATGTAGTGTAAATACCTGCTAGTTTCCGTTACAAAGGTCTTGTTGTGTAGCGAAATTAATTTAATTAAGTAATTAATGAGTTATCTAAATTTAATCCTTCATATTCCAAATTTATGTTACACAACGTGTGTTTTTACTTATATTCTGTGTAACTTTATTTAATCGCAATTGGGGTTTTCATACTTAAGTTTCTACATTTTTAGCTTTCGTTATTCGCGAAACTTGTAAACGGCAGGCAATGGAACCTTGTGCATTTTCCACGTAATATTTGAATTTAAAAATACTTAATTTGTGTTCACGTACTTATGATTTATGCTACAGAATCTTCAATTTGAGATTGCTTTCGATTCAATAGCTAAATTAGTTTTTGAGTTATGACTATTTATTTAATTAATTTCCTACTCTCGTGGGGTAGGGGTTGAATTTTTTGAAAACGACAGTACGACGTTTTAGCTGCATTTTCCCCACTGATAACAGCATTTCCGGCGAGGGATTGTATGTTTCCTACGTCAACTGTCCCCAGGTGTTAGTTGTCGTTTTTTTTGGCGCGTGTAGATTTAATGGTTGAACTGACAATTAGAAAAGTGTGAAATTTTGCAAGGCGTAAAGCGGGGTTTGACGAATAAGTTTTTACACCGTTTTTAGTGGGGTTTGGCTATTTCTGGCACTACCTCTTAACAAAAACGCGTTGCAGGGGTCGTTCGGTCTCTTTTTTGCACGCTTTTCCTTGGTTCCCGAATGGAGAAGTAGCTCGTAGAATTTGAAGCGTTGCTTATTGCTCCCTCTTACCGATATAATATACGGAACCTTAAAATTTCGTTTTCTTGCCTTCTCGGAGTATTTCCCTTTTGGAATGAATTTACTAATAGTTACGATCTTCTGAGGGATCAGACTGCCCCATCCTTTTAGCGTTTAAATAAGATTTTAAGGAAAATTTTATCTGATTAATTCTGTCCTCTGAACCTGGCCGTAAAATAATGTTTACGCTTCCTGTTTTCCTTTGCCACTCCAAATTCCTTTTGGAAGGAAAATCTGGATGATTTCGACGGCACTTCTACGAATAATTACCATCATGCCTATTGTAACAGCTTTAGATATTGTTGCAATAATAATCTTGTACTTTTGAAATAGTTGAAATTGAAATATATATGTTAATAAATGGCAACGTTTGAAACGCCAACTCGAGAGCTGCGTGCGGTTCTCGCACGAAGTAAGAAAATGATTTTTAATTTAAAAAGAGATAGAATACGTTTTGGCTGTTAATTTTTGATGTTACCTTTTCTTCGACTTATATGTTGCAGTTATGAAATTGATCTATTAAATAAAGTTTGCTGTGTTCCAATGGAGTTTGCTTTAATTACGAAACAAGCATTACAGTCTTAATTATTTTTGGAGGCACCGGCGAGATAGAATAATCGTGCGTGCTTTTGAAATGAAAGCACATCTCCTGGAAAGCAAGGTATAGCATTTCTTTATTCCCAATTTCAAACGATATTATAAAGTTATTTGAACGAATTTTGATTTTAAACACTGCAGAAAAGCATACGAAAATGTGTTTTGCATCGTTGCAAATTTTAGTATAACTGTGCAAAAGTTTTCTGTGTTCTAAACTCAGTTTACTATTCCTTACTTAGTTTGAAGTGTCCATCATCGGACTTAGTTTGAAGTGTCCATCATTGGACTTAGTTTGAAGTGTCCATCATTGGACTTAGTTTGAAGTGTCCATCATTGGACTTAGTTTGAAGTGTCCATCATCGGACTTAGTCTGAAGTGTCCATCATTGGACTTAGTTTGAAGTGTCCATCATTGGACTTCGATAGTTTGAAGTGTTCATCATTGAACTTTAATACTCAAGTTTATCTTGCATTTTTACATATATATTTGAGTCGTAAATTATTGTATGTTATTTTATGGTGCATCACTGCATATCAACTGATGGTAACAGTCATAGGTTGTTCGGAATAAATGTGGTATTGCTTATTCTGAGCATTTAAACAAGTGCATTTAATTCCTTGTTGCCAGAGCACTTTATTTATTTATTGCAATTAAGTTGAGCTATTTTGAGGAAGCGTAAAGAACAGGGTGTTCGTAAACTTAAGAAGTAGAAAAAAATGTCTTTCTTAGGAAGAGCTCGTAAGGAGGATTTGCAGAATCTCGCAACTGAACTAGGTGTTCAGGTGACTGCTGATTTGAAAATAGTTGATCTGAAACAGAAAATTATTGAGAGCAGAGATTATGACGAAGTATTCGTCAAAGAAGTCTTAAACACGATAATAGAGGACCGAAAAGAGAGGGAAGAAAGAGAGGAACGTAGGAGACAGGAAGAGGAACGTAGGAGACAGGAAGAGGAACGTAGGAGACAGGAAGAGGAACGTAGGAGACAGGAAGTAGAGGAACGTAGAAGACAGGAAGAAGTAGAGGAACGTAGGAGACAGGAAGAAGTACAGGAACGTAGGAGACAGGAAGAAGTAGAGGAACGTAGGAGACAGGAAGAAGTAGAGGAACGAAGAAGGAAAGAACAATATGATTTAGAGAGATTAAAACTTGAAGCTGAGATAAAGTCTCAAACCACCGGACAGGTCCGGGCGAAAACGGAATTGCGACATCTGATGCAGAAATTTGACGACAAAGAAGGAGATATCAGTCTATATTTATCACTGTTTGAAAGGCAAGCAGAATGGGCTCAAATTGATAAAGAAGAATTTGTATCTCATTTGCTAGGACTACTTCCTTACGAAGTAACACAAATAATAGCTAGAGAACCCTCTGATAAAGCTAAAGATTATGAACATGTGAAGACTTTATTGCTAAAGCGTTTTAAATTAAGTCCTGAAAGGTTTAGGCAGAAATTCATGAAGCATCAAAAAAGTACCGAATCAACATGGGTGGATTTCAGCTATGAATTAGAAAATTATTGCAAGGAATGGGTAACTGGTTTGGGAGTTGAGAGTTTTGAACAGTTGTTGGACTTGATGGTGATTGATCAGCTTAAGCGTCGAGTCCCTCCTGAAATTCGAGATCATTTTCTTGACGAATGGGTAGAAATGATTTCGTCCAAGAAATTAGCCGAAAAACTTGATGCCTACGAAAACGTCCGTGGAAACTTCCAAAAAAATCTTGCAGCCGATCGGCGGAAAGGGAAATACAATCCAAAAACTCAAAGTAAAACAAATTCCGATGATAAAAATAATGCTGAAAATAAATGGCCTTCAAAGTTTAATTCGGGAAGCAAGATCTATCAACCTAGTAGTCCACGTCCAGATGATAAATATGAAAAACGAAAGTCACTGCAATGTTACCACTGTGGGTCCTATCAGCATCTAAGACCTCAGTGTCCAAAACTTAAGAATAGTACTGAATCTTCTGCTAATCTAAACAGAATTAGTTCAAGACCGGACGATGAATTTCTGTTACCTTATACTAGTATTGGATACGTAAATGGCTACAAAATTCCTATATTAAGAGATTCAGGTGCTAGTATTGATATAGTTTGTCGTAAATACATCACGCCAGAAATGCTGACAGGTGAAAAAGTGTGGGTGCAACAACCATTAGATTTAAATCCAACCTGTTTACCCTTGGCTGAAGTCGAACTAAACTGCGATCTCGGACATGTAATAACCAAGGCTGCCATTATTGGAAACAAACTCGACAAAGGAAGGTATTTATTAGGCAACCGAACTGCTGCACTACTGAATGAAAAAAAAGAACCTGAAAATCACTCTCACCAGGTTAATACAGTGACTACTAGAGCTCAAACGAAAAGAGATGCGGAACAAGTTTTTGAAAAATATGGCCGGCTTCTAAGATGCGATGTCAAATACGGAATGTATGGAACATCAGGAAGAAGAGGTTCTGGAAGGACTGGCATGGCATATGCATTTGTTGATTATGATGATAGACGAGATGCAGAGGATGCCATAAAGTATGAAAATGGACGAGAAATTCGAGGCCAGAGCATTGTTGGGGAATGGGCTAGAGGGCCATCCTATCGCTCAGGGGGTGGTTCTAAATATCAGCGAAGTTCAAGTTATAGAAGAGAGAGTTATGGACGATCATCACGTCAGAATAGTGAAGAATGTTATCGCTGTAGACGGACAGGACATTGGGCTCGTGATTGTCCTGAACTTGAAAGAGATAGATACTATCCTCGTTCTAGACATCGTTCTCGTACAAGGTCTAGGTCAAGATTACACCGTCACAAGAGGAGTATCTCACATAGTCGATCTAGGATCCATGATCGTCACAGAAGGAGTTCTTCTGGCTATCGCCATAAAAGTAGAAGTGTAAGCAGAGATAAAAGAGTAAAGGCGAGGTCACCCAGCCGATCTGTAACACCATCCAAGTTAGTTTTCCGTTCACGATCAAGGTCGCATGGAAAAAGTCGAAGAAAATATGAAACTCATCTAAAAAGTCGCGTTCAAGAACTTTTCTCTTCGGAAAAGTTTCTCTCGACTTTTGTTTAGTCGGGGGAGAGATTGTAACAGCTTTAGATATTGTTGCAATAATAATCTTGTACTTTTGAAATAGTTGAAATTGAAATATATATGTTAATAAATGGCAACGTTTGAAACGCCAACTCGAGAGCTGCGTGCGGTTCTCGCACGAAGTAAGAAAATGATTTTTAATTTAAAAAGAGATAGAATACGTTTTGGCTGTTAATTTTTGATGTTACCTTTTCTTCGACTTATATGTTGCAGTTATGAAATTGATCTATTAAATAAAGTTTGCTGTGTTCCAATGGAGTTTGCTTTAATTACGAAACAAGCATTACACTATCGTTCCTGAGCTTTCCTTGGAGTTATGTAGTCCTGGTTTGCTGTTTACCGATGACGGCTATTCGCTTCTTCACCATGCCTGAGAGTTCAACTCGTCTCCAAAGTATTCTTTTTTCAACATCGTTAAAATGTGGGGACATTCCAGCGAACTTAACCTCGGCGGCTTCATTTTTCTAAAAGAGGGACTGGCTGTCCGGAATTCTCAGACAAAACTTTTTAGATTTCTCTTACTTGATTTGTTCATAACCTAAGGAAAATAGGCTACTAAAAATTTTACCATTTCATAATTAACTACAAAATAGATTAGAACTTTGAAAAGGGGTTTTCCTTTATTTAAAAATATAAATTTTTACTAGCTTAATTTAGAATGATTTTTGTTTTAAAGAATTGAAATGTTGAGGAATTTTTTTTTATTGAACATACTTTCCTTGCGGAAGTTGAAGTAATTGAAATCTGTAATAGATTTGTTCAAGTTTTTAATACTCTTAATTCACCTAAAAATGGTGGTCTCAGTTGCAACTCAGTTTAATGAAAATTTAGGATGGAAAATTTATTGATTAATCTAAGTAGAATACATTTTTCTGAGGAATAATAAGTTGAGTTAAAATATAATTGTATTGAAATGAAATAGTTTGTTTATGAATTATTAAAGTGTTAAGGAAATGAAATAGTTATGTTTTAGATAAATTATTTTGTTATATAAATTATTATATTTTGTTATATAAAGTTGTTTTTTGAAATTACTAATTTGTTTAAACCATCTGTTTTGAGTTACTGTTAGAATTTTTCCACTCTCCGGAGAGATGAATGATTTTTTTTATTTTAATAGATATTGATTCACTCATAAATGATCTCATTGAAAAATAAATTCCAAGGTTTCTTAAAATTTAATATTGATTACTGTGTTTTTTTGTTGTGTTAAGTTACATACTTTATTACACGATCTATCTTAAATTTACTAACACCAAATTCGTAGGGTTGTTGATAAAGTAATTTACAATGCAATGTGGTCTATTTAGCGTTTTGAGGCAAAACTGTTAACTTTGTTTTGTGGTGTCCTCCCAAAGGCACTACCGATCAGTCTCCATAAAGACAAGCCTCTGATTAAACAATAGGCATTTATGTGCTTTGCCGTATTCAAGTAACCTGACCTTTAATTTAGAAGTCAAACAACAAAAATCAGCATTATATTTTCAAATTTTCACAGGACTAGTTTCGACGGTTTTTACGGAACCGCCATCCTCAGCTGCAGAAGCGCAAATGAACGAGATAAGATATAATGATTAGATAAGATAAGATAAGAAAGCCTGGACAGTATACAAGCTACTGGCGCCATCTGTTGATGAAACCAAAAATAAAACATAATTTCTGTAAAGGCTGAAGGCAAAGATGGATTGGAATTAGGGTCGTTAATCAGAGCAGAAAGATTTTTTTGGACGTGAAACATCTCTAGAAAATCCAGTTCACCAATGGAAGATGTTTTTTGAATAATTTTGGCAACAGAAAAATTGAAAGTGTGATTTTCGGACCAACAATGTTGGGCAACAGAAGACTTCTGTGTTTCCTTTTTTGTAACATATGCCTCATGTTCCTTAACACGAAACTTTAAGACTCTCTTAGTTTGCCCAATGTAAATTAAACCACATTGGCAAAGAATCCTGTAAATACTCCAGGAATCCATATCCAGAATGGGGTCCTTGAGTATGGAACTCGGAATTTTATTGATGGTAGAATAGACGACCCGAAAGTTAAATTTCTGTAAAATACGTACAACTTTATAGCTAATTGATGGAAAGAAGGGAATGACAACAGAATTTTTATAATCTCCTAAAACAAGAGTCTGCCTTTTGGTGTGTTGAGATGAAAATTTTTTAACTGCTTGATAAATAATGTTGGGTGAAAAGCCCCTGTCAATAGTTATTGCTTTTAAATAATTTAATTCTTCATCGAGGGATTGCTTGGAGGAGCAAAATTGAAGAACACGGGAAACATAGGAATTAAATGAAGCTAACTTTTGTTTAGTCGGATGACATGATTTGAAGTGTGGTGGAAGGCAAACCGATGAAGGTTTACGGTAAACCGTAGTACTGAAGTTGGATGACTTACGTGAGACCAGAATGCCAAGAAACGGAAGAGAATTACCAGTCTCAAGTTTAAAAGTGAACTGAATAGCAGGAACAAGGGAATTCATTGTTGAAAGAGCTGTATTTAAATCATCTTTATTACCTTCAAACAGGGTAAAAGTATCGTCTACATAGCGGAACCATACCGGAAGTTTAAAATTTCAAACAATTTTGATTCATAATAATGCATGTAGATATCAGCCAGGATGGGACTGAGGGAGCTTTCCATGGCTAACCCTCAGTTTGCTTGCAATATTTATTTTGGAAAACAAAATGCTTTTGTTTCAAACAGAGCTGAGTGAGAGATATTAGCTCATCAATTTCGATGCAAGAAAAATGAAATTCGCGAAGTCTGGTTTCTAGACATCTTAATGCACCCTCCACTGGAACATTGGTGAATAATGATTTTACATCAAGAGAAACCATGAGTAAATTTCTAGGAGAAGTGTTTTTAATCTTTTTTACAAACTCTATTGAATTTTTTATGGTGTAAATGTGTCTAATAGAGTCTAATTAAAATAATGTATAATAGAGTTAAAAATCTAGAAATTAAATATTTAGCTAAAGGATACGAGGCAGTACCTAAATTTGATACAATAGGGCGGAAAAGAATACCCCTTTTATGAATTTTGGGAAGAGCATATAATCTGGCACAATTCGCAACAGATGGGATAAGCGAATGTTTTAAGTTGCTTGAAAGGATTTGTGAAGATTTGATCGCAGTTTGTATTTTTGACAGGTCCGAAGGTGAAGGCTATTTAGGGATCGGATTATATGGTCCTTCGTTTACGAGTTTAGTGACACCATCTATGTAAGTGTCTATCTGGCCACCTTTGTCGGCCTTTGAAATGATAATATCCGGGTTAGAATGAATTTCGCGCATTGTAGGTCTTTCTCTCGCTGTTAGATTTGGTTTCAAAGGTTTATTGTTGAATTTGCCATTATGAGCGATAATATGCCTAATCATGATTAGAGAAATCCGAGCTGTCTTCCATGAGAAAACGCCTTTGATAACATCAGCTCTAAAGCAGAAAACCGGATGTGTTTGCCATTATGCTTTATTTTAAAGTATTAATTGAAAATAAGCGTTAGAGTCTAATTATAAGTCGCTCTGTGGTCGGTATATTGGTTCGGATGTTGATTGCTAATCCAGGGTGTTAGTTCGAAGTTTTCGGAAGACTTGAATGTTTGTGTATGTTTGCCTCCTCTTCTTGAGAGTGAGATTATCAGTCTACCGTTATTTTGTGTCTCGGGCAGTATCCGACAATTCACGTCAAACTTCTCCAAATCAAGTGCCCGGCCATTTTTATATGTCTAGTTATAAGTAAAGCTTCATGGCAATTGAAAGTGTGCAGCTCCCAAGAAATAAGAAGTTAATTTCCGAGTAACATTTCTTTTAAATCCGACACAGCTGAAGAAAATAAGCATCACCCATATGTCACTTGTCGATGTTCTGTTGATGGCTCAAAATTCCGTAAACTTATTTTGCCCATGTTTGTTCAGTTTATTAGAAAAGTTTTAACCAAACAGAAAAGCATGAAATAATAAATGCAGCAATTTTAAGTAATAAGATTACTTCATCTTATTACTTTGATACAATGAAGAAGATTACTTTATTAAGATGAATCTTGTTACTTTTAAGCAATAAGATTCAGTGCAAAATTATGGCTTTCTAAGAAAAGGAAATCTCCCTCTGGATGAATTTATCACTGATACAACAAAGCTCATAGAATTAAACAAAATAACCAAAACACTATAAAATCCGCTTACATAGCTTTAACTGCGTTGAATGTCAAATTAGAACTTATTACATAAATTAGAACGAAACTTGGAAAATAAGGCAAAACAAATTGATTCTGAGCAAAATCTTCTTTTTACAAATTTAAATAATGAATTTTAAAAACAATGTCAAAAATATTTAGCACATTTTATTACACTGCTTTAAAAGAAATTGCTTTACCATTTTACTAGTATAATCAATTAAGGGAACGAAATGTATTTTTATTTCTTACATTTTAATAGAAAAGCGAACAAGGAGTCTCCTCAGTGTTGCTTGAATTCTCTCTGTCTTGAAAACTTAAAAAAATATACTACATTAACTACATTTAAGACAATGACTGTTCAGTTGTTTACAGTCGCTAATCCTCTTGTATATAAGCACTGATTAAGCTATAAATTTTCTATAATTAACTTTCACCTATTCTCTCCAGAGAAGAATATTTATTACTTCAAATATATCACTACTTTAAATGGGCTTCAGCAGCTTATTTTGTTCATACACTATTCAACACTAGTAAGCTCTTTGGAAGAAAAATTTAAAAGCTGCATTTTATCACTGAAATTTCTCTGTTATTATTCTAAGAAAATAAGCGTGAAAAATCTCAGGATTTAGTTCTTAAAGGAGAGTTATCTTGCTAAAGATTTTAATGAGATACAATATACTAACAATCTGCCTTCATAAATTTTTCCATTTTTTAAAGAGAGAAAAATGTAATTTGCCTGAGGAAGTATCTTTTTTCTACAAAAAGAAGTGAATGGAAGTATAAAAAGGCTATTTAAGCAAAAGTGGTTATCATTACATTATTATCATTTAAGAAACATTTTGTACATGTTCAGATTCGTTTAAATTATATCTGTTTAATTTACGGCAGATCTTCAAGAAATATCGCAAAGAATTTTCGCCCCAGTGACAATCATGTAAGAAAGCATCATTAAACAGACACGGAATAAAAGCAGAAAATAATAATAATAAAAAAAATCTGAAAGCTTTCAGATTTTTCATTACCCCCAAATGGGGCGTTTTTTTAAAGGTTTGTTCTGTGTATCGTAAAATCTTTAGAATTTACGATACACAGTCTCGCGATTTGGAGATAAAAATGCTTTTTTTCCATACAGCGTTGCCATTGCTTGCTTTGAAATCGTTGAGTTTGATAATCAAAAATTCATTAAAGTGTTACAAAATATTCTCGTGCAACTGCACCACAGGTTCGGAGTTCGATTCACGGGCTGGGCAAGGTTGACTCAGCCTTTCATCCCTTAAGTGGGCCGATAAAATGAGTACCAAGTTCGCTTGGGGACTAAACACTGGGGGTCCTGCGACAAGCTGGCCACTTGCTCAGGGCATATGCTGATGCACTCCGGGGCCCAAAGGTCAAGAAAGCAGAAAACGGGCACCGTAGCTGCGGCCCACTAGGGCTGTTGCGCCACTCACTTTAAAATTTTAAATCGATCATAAAACAAATTCCAAATTAGGTATTCCAGATGCCCGGTGGAATTCGGCGGAAAATTACGTTTCTTATTCAAAATTTAATGGCTCCAGGTACAGTTGTTTTATGACAATGCGAGAAACATACATACATTTATACAGATTCTTCTGTGAATATAACACAGGACAATAATATTTGGTGGCAACAGTGGGGGACTAAACAAAATGAACTGAGATTTATAGTGAATCAACGCAAAATGCCGAAACGAAATTAATAGCCCTTCTGCGCAAACGCCCTTTGGGCTAAATACTGCAATTTAATATAGTGTCTACAGTTTTTTAAATAATTTCCAACTATATTACCTACTTTTTCATGTTTTAATACTGATTCATGTGTGAAAAATCCGTATGCTAGTCCACGTGTGCTGGTCCATAACATATATCGGATTAAGATAGTTCTGTTATTAAACATGCAATACATGATAGTATTGAACATACATTAATTAATCGTATAATCCAATCACCCTATCATAGCAACAAATATCATAGCCTGAAGAAATTTTTCATCCTTCATATATATACACTCTTAGGCATACGTTAGTGCAGGTAACATGGACTGGAGTTGTTAAAAAACATTTCGTACCTTTGGAGTATCTTGTTGTTTCTGCGGTAAATTGAGAATGTAAACAACACTCTATTCACTATTGAGTAATAATAAAACAATTTAATAAGCGATATACTAGTAGTTTATATGTAATGGTCACTATGTAAGACATGTTACAGGAAATGGAAAGAAAATTTGTGTTTCAAGAAAAGAAAACTTAACCACGTAAAGAATCTGACTTAAAATGTTTGATATTATTTTATTATGTGCTGTATATCCTAATATCACACATTCCAGTTTCCCTTTTAGTCCATTTATAACACGCAAATGTTACACATAAACTTTAATACTGGTGTACAAGAATTTTAATTGTGCGAAAACTGCCAACATTTTTATAGTTAAGGATTGGCTCTCGCGCTAGGCGCCCACCGATTTCTTACGGGAGATATCTCTGAATGCAATTTATAGCATGTTACACAGGATAACTTAACTTACTTTGTTAAGGTAAAGCTTATTCTGGAATTAACTGATCATTCTCAAAGCAAACTTTAGTTGTTTTAATGATGATTCTGTTGAATATTTTTAAAGATTGTATAAATATTTCACAAAATATATTATTTGAATGAATATATATATATAAAGCATATAGCTGAAATTTATAAATAACGTCCCTTTACATATAATAAATGCAGGCAGACTTCGATCTCCAGTACTTGATTTTAGTACTTTCAATTTAAATACTCATTGCTAATAATGTGTAAATAATTTTTGTCATTGATGTGGTTGCTATTTTCTCTGCTGCTGTAAACTTTTCAAGAGTACTTCGGGAAGGAAGTATATAAAAAAGTTTTAATTCATTAGTTTTATAAGAGAAGGCCTTGAACTCTTTGATATACTGCAAACAAAACATGTCAAACATATCGTTTTTAATAGGATACAATATTTAGAGAAATATTAATATTACATTAAAATAAAATATTTATAGGAAATGCCTACGTAAATTTCTGTATAGAGTATTATACAGTGAATTTAGCTAAAATTTTTCAGAAAAATTTGAGAATTTCGCTCTCAAACCTCTCTTGGATGAAAATAAAATGGCTGGATATATTAACAAAAACGTTGTAACACTAAGTAAAATAATATCAAAAACATTCTAAAATAAAAGAAACTTTCAAGCAATCGAAGTTACAAAAATGTAGTTTATAAAATAAAATATATTTCTGAAAGCATTTCATATTTTCTTTGGAGAAAAATCTTAATCAAATCTAAAAACCCAGAATAAAATATCAAAGGTGATAAAAAATCATAATATTTCCTCGAGAATACGTGAAAAGAATTATATTAAACACTAACAAACATATAACTAGGAAGGTCTCCCTCTAATGTCTGTTTTACTTTCGATGGTTCTTATATTTTGCTGTTCAGAAAATTATGCGTATATAAATATAAAATTAAGTTAAGTTATATGCTCGCCATTAACTGAATTTTCGTGAAACCGGTATAGTGGTTAGCGTCGCTCAGTGCTGTGCCGAAGGTCCCGGGCTCGAATCCCGGAGAAGGTATGGATGTTTGTAAATGTATAGTGTCGGTGCAGCATGGTAGCACTTTAAATATGCGAGCGGAAAGTCCTCTCGAGAGCTTTGGTGGAAGGGGAGAGGGTGGGAGATCCTCGGACGTGTCCCCTCCGGGTGCTCTCTATCCAAATTGTGGCGGAACTGAGCTAAATCGCTCTGTCACCTCTAAGGTGTTCAAGGCTGTTGCCAACAACAGACGTAGCATTCGCTCCTTGCCATCAGGAATTTCGTGGCCTGGGACTGATGTCCTGTCAGACAAGTGAGCATAAGTAACAACAAAAACAGAACATGGAACATTGTTAGCTGATCCCTATACAGTTTCTGGTGACTAAATGGTAGGAACGTCATACTTTAGTAGTTTTCCCCAAATAAATATTAATAAATTTCCCTTAGCATGTCTTTCACAGAGGAATGATTCGTAAGGTTATTCGCGCTCTTAAATCTTAAATCATGTGCCTATATTTCTCGCTAATCAGATTTACAATTCAAAGCAAGTATCTTTTATTATCCTAATAATATGCACCATAAGAACCAAACTTGGTCGTGGCACGCTCCAATTAGTTAGTCAAGAAAATCTCCAGACAGTCACCTTGGAATTACAGAAGTTTTATAATACAGAAAATATTCGACTATATTTTGTTGCTGGCTTTTCATACTTCAGTTGTTAAAAGGACCCAATGCATGCACTAATATGTTCGAATCTCTGCTACACCCCCAAATCGTTACAATGTACATGTAGAAAAAATTCAAGATGGAAAACTCGGTCATGTGAGTAGAAATTTTACTTCATTATGCAAAACACCAAAGCATCTGAGTTGACATTTTAGAGAACTATAGAACTTCACTGATGTAATTTTCACCTTCACTTTAGAAAATTATATCTTACGCTTTCCCTTTAAAAAGATACACAGTTTCAAGCAAGAGTTCTTCAAACTACCCTTCGATATTACAGCTTCCAGAGAAATTGGAAAACAAACACCCTAACTGTGACCGCAGCAGCATTAAACCCATTATGGGTGTCGGACATTACCTTTCCCAGACTCGCAGACATCCAGGAACTGGGATATTTTGATGGCGCCTCGAAAACCTCAGTAAACTCCGTGTACCTTATCGATTCTTTAATGGAGAGATGGCTGTGCTTACCCTGGGGCTTCTGCAGCAAATGCGACCCAAAATGATATTTCGTTCATAGGAAGTGAATTGTGAAATATGTGAGATGCATTTCGCAGAAACTCCATTTCAAAACTTTTATTAAGCAAGACTCAGAAACTATAATTACTGCTCATTAAACCAAGATACTGTTAATTCGGGATATCGATATAGGAGTTTATTCTTGAAATCATAATTTAGTATGGCGTCGTTTATAATAAACGAACCGATTTCTAATGTAACGTATATAATGTATTCGGGGAATTACAGGACAGCATTTTCTACTATATGTTTTACGATACCATAAATCATGTTATGGTAAAATAATTAAATTCGTATTTGCAAAGTTAAAAATTATGACTATTGTTCGCAAGTAAAATGATAAATTTCACTGTGATTTTTCCTATACGGTTTTATGCAGAAATGTCTTAAAAACGTATTTTTTTTCCTAGATTTATCATCCAGAAATGGAGGTGACGTACACATTTATTTACCTTGAATAAACTTAGGTTACAATGCAATGAAAAAGTGTATCAAAAATTTGCAGTTGATGGAGACTTGCATCTACAGTGATTTACAAAATTGGGATTGTTGTATATCTCGCAATCAACAAACTTTAAATTGCGGTTTTCATGTCTCGAAAGCGGTACTTCCAAGTATATAGCATTCTAGCGTAGATTTATGTGAAGATCTTAACATACATCTACGCCAAACTCAAGGTAGTTGTGTTATTAATTTTATGTTTCGCTTAGCTTCTTTCTCTTCTGTTTTAAGAGTTACACTTAAAAGTTACAAAAGTTATTGGTTTAATGTTTTATAAATTAAAATATTTAACATATTGATTTCGAAATAATTTTAACTCGTTAAGTTTCGTTGGAAATGGAAAGTAAAAACGAAAACTGATGCAAGTAAAAAGAACCTGAACGGATAAATTCAGAATGATACCCTAATATTAATCCCAATTTTTCAGCATCATTAAATATTTTCCATACTTAAATTTACATATATCTCCGAAATTTTAATAATAATTTTATTGAAATTGACCTAAAAATGTATTTATTTCAAGACGGTGACAACTTTCAGTAGGTTTTATTTTAATTTCCTGTTAAAAATGTACATTTGAATTGAAAGTAAATCAGAAAAAAATGTCTGAATTTTATTTCCTTTAAACCTTATAAGGTATTTCTCTCGCCTTCTTAGCATGCCTTCCTAGTGTAGTGGTCAGCACACTTGGCGCGTATTCGAGAGGTCTGTAGTTCAAGTCCCGGCGAGGGCATTGCTCATTTGTTATCTGTCCTGTTCCTAAATAACCTAAAGTCTCTATAACCTAAATTTCAGATTATGAAAGAAGAAATAAAATACGTTTTATTAAAAATAATTATTAATAAAATAATACAAATTCGTTTAACATTACGCAGCTAAAATTTGAGGGTTAAATTTAAAACTGCCTGCTCATGCCATTTTTACAAAACTCGTCTTTCGGAGCAATTTGAGTCGCAGAATTGTACTATGGCAAAAATATTAGCATGTTATATCAGAAAATGTGCGATTTTGTTTCAAAATACGCATGTTCGAACAATGCTATGTATCGATAACGGTCAACTTTCGTATATATGTGATCGACCTTTTTCCTTAATGTATCGCAATCTACCTATTCAAATACTGACATTTAACACAAATAAACTTGAGTGGGGGTACTAACAAGTAATAATGAGGGAGGGGGTATCGCATCAAAGTTGTAGTTCGTGAATAATAACTATTTATTGAAGAGTAGCCACACAAAAATATAGAATAAATTTTACTTCATTATCTTAATATTAATGGGAAGTTTGCATCTGCATGTCTCCAAATACGCGTTCATAATTTGGTTTGCATCCAAGCAAAGATAATTAATATTCGGTGAGTGGATAAATAAGAAAGGATGAAGTCTTCGTAAAATTTAAATATAAAAAAGCGGATTCACAAAAGTATGAAGATCCAAACTAAGAGTAGATATATTCGCTATATTTTGGTTGGTATTGGAATACAGTAAATCTCTGCGTAACACGGAAGTAGGTACCTTCGTACACCTTCGTGCACACTTCGCACTGCGCATACGGCAAAATCGCGCTCCTGAAAGTTACTTTTCTATGGGAAAAATGTGCTAGGTATTATTTAGGTTGAGAAAGTATGTGGAATGTAAATAAACCTATATCATGTTGTCATTAAAAGGGAGGAAAACGTGCGTTAATTGAAAGATTTTTATCACTGCGTTAATAAGTGTTTGATACAATTGTTTTTTTAAAAAAGCTGGTGATTTTGTTTTCGGGGGAATGGACGAATAACGCAGCTCTTTAAAAGTTTCTCAGTAAGAAGTGAAGAATATTTCAATGGCTTTTATAAAGTGTCCTGTTCTTTTTTTATTTGGGTTAATATCCATTGAAAAATCAGACAGCTCTTGTGCTTTTTAAGCAATTCGTTTTATTTCGTTAAAGCGCTTTATCTTCTCCATTACTGCTACTTTCACTGTCCGCTATTGTTATAAGAGCCTCTAAATCTTCATTTATCGTTTCTCGATTCATTCTTTGACTTTTCGTACATTTGAAAATTCTTCTGCGTAAGTTGCTTGTGCAGTTTGCTCAATTTCTTTGCGTTCATTTTTAGTCGATGGAGATCCTTTCAAATTGTTGAAATCTTCTGACCTGAGCTGTGCTAACAAGTATCCAATGTTGATGTAGCAACGTTTAATCAAGCGTAAATGAAATTCTAATGTTGAACAAATTAAATGGAAACAATTGAGATATCACATGTCTACTAAATTCCATTCCGCACATCTGAGGTCGGGAAGGATTTTCTGTAGTTTTATTGACTGATATATTTTCAAAACTCTTCTTTGAGTTCTCTGACTTGTAAGTTTAGTCAAGTCTTTAGAATTATCATATCAAACACGCCTTTTTTCTCTCTATATAATACGCGTCAGAAAGTTTTGCTGCAATATTATTTACATACAAATAATTTTTAAAAGGAAAACACAGATATTACATCGTAGAGTCATTAAGATGTTTCAAGCAGGAAACAAAAAAAAAAAAAAAAA
>KK115351.1:220017-248871 GCA_000611955.2 Stegodyphus mimosarum
CCTGGACTTCTCGAATACGCGACGAGTGTGCTATCGTTACACTACGAAAGCATGCTGAAAGGAGGGAGAAAAGACCTTATATACTTCCCTTTTTAAAGGGCAACTGGGGCTTAGGGGACCCAATCGCCTGGTGGTGAAGACTCATGATCCGCCATACGTTTTTAGTTCGTGCGCCCCTGTAGAGTCATTAAGATTTTTTTTTTATGTGGGAGACATGAAAGATGAGAAATAACCTCGCCGGAACTCGAACCTCTCGAATAAGTGCCAAGTGTGCTACCGTTCCGCCACGAAGTCATGCAGAAAGGAGGGAGAATATACATTATAGCACAGTACCGTTTTAAAAATTATGAAATCTTGCTGCAAAATCTTTAGACACCTTTTAATTTTGCAGTGTACTTTTAGCAATAAATTACAGTTCGAATATTTTATTGGTGCTCGGACATATTTTCAACGTAACTCAAATTGTTTCTTGAAAATCTTCTATTAGCACAATAATTTTTTTACCTGAGCATTAATGCTACTGATCATATCAATAATTGTCCTGTTTTACCTTGTGTTTCTCGTTTTAGATTAATTAACTTCCATGTAAAATATGTAAGAAAGGCTAAATCATTTAGCCTTGCCTCATATTTCAGTTTCATTACTGAACTTGTCCTTCGAAATACACTTTTACCTCAGTTATTATATTACGAAATCACTGCAGAAATTTGCTTTTATTTAGCCTCCTTATATGTATAATAACATATATGTATATACTTGCATACGTATAATATACGTAGTATAACACATTACTACATAGTTAGTTTTAAAAAAATGTTTTAGCTACAGAACACACTTTTTACATTACATATAGTTTGCAGCATAATAATTTTAAATAGTTTTTAAATGGTTCTTACATACAGCAGCTTATCACTCAACTTTACCTTTTACTAGTGCCCTCTTTTATAAATAGAAGGAACACTACTTTACATCACTTAATCCGACTTGCTACTTGTCCACACTCCAATAGAAATAATGGTAAATTAATGAATTTAATTTAAAACTTACTTTTTACTTGCCTTTATTATGTTATTTTAGTATTATATAATTTAGTTTCTAGTTTATTTTTAGTATGTTAATAATTTCTGTATTTTTTTGTTTATATGCATATTCGTGTCGGGGAAGTTTTTTGTGGCCAAGAGTTTCTAAATTAAATTGGTTTTCTAAAACATTGGTATTATAAAGGGTATTGTTTTGTATTAGCTTTGTTTGTACTCTAAAAGTTCCACTTGTTTGAATTACTTTTGGTAGGTCACATCATTTGTTTTTACTTTGGGTTTTGAATTTTACACTTGCCTACATAAATGACGAAACACGAATTGAATAATTGAAGAGTTAGGTTTGAGGGCAACTTCCCCTTGATAAGTATGTCTTCTGCCCCCACAGCTCAACAAATATTCACTTATGCATATTTTTTATTTTTAGGATTTAAAAAAATTATTACAATATTATATTTGTTAATAAATTTTGCTACTTGCTCTTAATTTACTTATGTTCTCAGAATTTAAATGATATTGTAGATTAGTTCGCAGCAATATAAATTATTTATAATTTCTTTTAAACTTATTTTTATAATTAATTTTTTACTTTAAATTGCTTTTTACGAATAGAAATTTTGTTAAATTCAAATATATATATGCAATAATAACACTTACGTTCCTTCATCAAGCTGCAAATAAGAAAGACAGCGTTTGATTTAACTTTCTCGTTTATAATTAACAGTTTTGAACGCTATGCCGATTATTTGTTTTAAATGTAATACTTTTATGGTTAGCACTTTTTTGTGAATTATTCAATGGTAGCTTAAAAACCTTGGGGAATTGTTATCATTTCGGCGTAGAGTTATCAATCTATTTATGCAGCATGTCATTACTGCCCATTCTATCCGTTGTTATTGAAAGTAATTTAAAAAGTGGTCCTTTCAAATTAGTGAGGAAGGTTTTAAAAGAGTCAGTATATTTACATTTCGAGTCCTGTCTTTCGAAGAATCAAAAAAATCATACTTAGTATTTGTGCTTTAGATGTAGAACCTTTTAAACATTACGAATAAATGTAATTAATTAACTTATGTGTATAGATTCATCATATTGAAATGAAAAACAAGGCATCTACGAATGCCATTTCATAACGGTTCCTTTATATTTTCACTCATTTTCTCACTCCTCCGCAGCACGGTATTTTGATACCATTGCAGATCTTTAATTGCAGCAATAACTTCAGTCTTGTTCATAAAATAATTATAAAAATGAATCTGACATTTAAACGACAGTTTCTTAGTTTCGTTTATAATATCCCCTATTGAAAATGGTTTATACTTTAAAAAAATATATAGCTGCAACAGGCACTGCACGTAGTTCCAACATAGGCTTTTTAAAAAAGTTTTGTTGAGCTTTTAATTCAGTCTAAAGAACCCCTATTTTTACTTTTTCTCAAGTTATTGTTTTGTGGATAATTTGTTTGATACTTGTTATGTCAAGATGAAAAGAATACTTTTCCAGCTTATCCTTTCTAGGAACGGCTACGGAGAAACTAAATATTAAGCAAAATCATTCATTCTTCATCATTACAAAAAAGCATTCACATTCCCATTCTTCATGAAAATAACAAGTTTTCGAATTTTTTGGTTTACTGTTAAATGTAATAGGTACTAAAATGCAAAAGAAGTATATAAGTAGACTTAATTTAAAACATAAAAAGAAATTGCTTACATTTTGTTACAGCAGTAGTGTTAAGAAAAACTGACAATTTTTCTAAAAACGCTAGTACAATGTTATCACTATAGTGAATATTAATACTAAGCAGGGGACAAAGAATGCCAATTTACATATCGTATTACCGATGATTCAAAGGCAGCGCACGGAGAAGCTGGTCAGACAGCGTGTTGGACAAGAGGTGGATGACGGGTGACGAAGGACGTCGCTCTTCCTCTCTCTGGACGGTTGGCGCGTAAAATGAATTTTCAGCATCAGCTGTGATACTAAAAGAACTGCGACCATTTATCATTAAGACCAAAAATCACTTTGTGATTGACCTTTTGACAGTTCCTGCTATATATAAATCTAAACGGTAATTGAAAAGGTGGTAGATCTAGAATAGTCCTTGTGGTTTCACTCTATACTTATGTAATACGTACATTTCAATTGATAAAATGTTTAGAATGAAACAGTTACTAGTACGAAGTGATTCTGCCTTTACTGACAATGTCTTTACTGACATTTAAAACATTTGTGCAGATATTCATTTGATGTGACTTACAACATCTATGAAATGCAGCGGTTCTAAAAGTTAGTGAAAACCACGAATAGGTGTTATATTATCATGAACATGCACATAGCACTGCAGAGTGACAGCCATTAAGCTTCCAAACCTGTACAGCATATATTCAAGACGCACGTCGTTTGACACCGCTCTCTTTGTCAATGGTGCTACAGGCCTGTGCTATACACATACTCTTCCTTGATTGAAACTGAAATAAAAGTGGGGATTGTTGATAAGATACAGCATATTCGTCAGCTTTCCAAATTGTCTAAAACCCCAGTACAAATGCAGCCGGAGACAGTAAGCGAGAATGGACGATGTATGGACAATTCTGCTTTGATCAGATTGCTAGAAATTGTGTGCGGAGTGAATGCTCGAGTAATGGGTACATCGCTATTCGTTCATTGATCGATAGACTATCTGCAGGTAAAGGCAGGACTTGTCGTTAAGCGTTAAATGCTCAGCCTCCATGTTCTAGACATCACCTACGAAGTGTGATTAATTTTCTTAATATTTCTGAACATTTTACTGGATTATTGTATTGCATCATGCAAATATGTCTGGATATCTATCTCTAGCTGATTATCCTACCCTCTTCAAATACACTCTTCGAAGTTTCTTGTTGTTATGTTGCTTATGAAGGCTAGTTACAGGCAGTTTACATAAAGTAACTTATTAGTTCCTTGTACCAAGAAAAGGAAGTATTGTAATCGCGAAAATTTTTGGGTATCATATTTCAACGAAAAATCTGTTTTGACAGCTCTCGAATCCATTTAAACTATGTTTCTACGTAATATTTCTGTTATTGTTAAATTCACGTTAGTAGATGACGATGCTATTACGAAACAGATTGATTAAGTCAATCACGTGACTACTAGTACTTTGGAGCCGAGAGTAGATGTTCTGTTTTAGCTGAATTCGCAACGCAATTCTTTTAGCTTGAGAGTAAAATCGTATTTTAATACAGACCATTGCTTGTAGTTATTAATCCGCATCGCTGCGCCATTGAATATGTTTCAAAAAGGATTGTAAAATGGATTTAAAATGGTTTCAGAAGCAATTTTTTCTTGACATCTGTGCGTAAGTATGTATGTATCTCGCACAATTCAAAACCGAAAGCAGAACGTTGAAATTTTGTATATGAGACCGCTATAACATGTAGCTGTGTAATATGTAGCTCTTGCTCTTTCGTTGCAATCGGACGCACCAAACGTATGTATATATATATATGTATGTATATATAGCCACTCTGTAAATCGTTAAGTTTCTCTTATTCCATATGTATTGGTAAATTGTGCATTTTTTGCTTTAAAAGTGATTGAATTATGTTTTTCAAATGTTCTGGTTAAGCCTTTTATGCCTTTAGCTAATTTTTCATTCGAAACTCTTATTTGGAATAGTGAATAAAGTCAGTTTGGGCGTCACATTTAGTGTCTTCTTGCCCAGTGGAAACAAAAGTATACTTTCAATTTTGTGCACCGAGAAATCGGTCTTTCTGACCGCTGGCCGACTTGCTTGTTTTCGCATAGAAACTCTAATTTTATTTACAAAACCTTTTTTTAACTTATTTAACTGTATTTGGTTTTGACTTTTCTGTATTTTACAATTTTTAATGAAGGTTTGCATTTCTACGCATTTTTGCCTTGTGGGGAAGTGAGAATTGAATTCTGAACTAAGTAGAAACTTCTCTCTAATGAAATTCGAGGAAATAATTTTAAATGCAGCGAAAAATGCGTATTAGTAGGCTATACAAAGAAGCAAAGTGGTGCCCACAGCAGATATTTTTCCATCCTATATGCCGAAATTTTTTTTTCTATTTATTTCAAGTTTACACTAAAACTAATAAATTAAAATTTTCGAAAATTCTTGAAATTCCAACTATCTGTTTAATAACTTGTGGACTGCCATCTTCCTGTGGCTCCCTGAACAGGCTTAAATAACTAAACCCTATTTTTCGTCGAATTTCTATTAAAACCATTCTGAAATTTGATAGTGATATGACGGAAAAGAATAATATCCATTTTAGCTCCATTTTTAAACTGCCTAAAACAGTTGAATGGTTTGATTTGATTTATTGAATTATTGCAAAGTACGCGAGCGCTATCTGCCTAAAGGTAGGGATGCCTTCGTGGACGACTTTCTAATGGAAACTGACTCGCATATTGGTTACACATGGGAAAAACTACGAAAACGCCCATGCAGATATTCATTTCACCTGGAATCGATCCCCGGTCGAAATGACAATGTTTAGCGACTTTAGCGCTCTGCCGTTCTAAAAGCAGTTCAACACTAGTAGCTCCCCAATGAATCAAATTTTGGCAACAAGCTGCTTGCATCATTGATTTCATTGATTTCATGTATTTCTCCATGTGTAACGTAATTACGAGCCCATTGTCTCTCAGAAAGTCATCCATTAAGGTATGCCTTCTCTTAAGCAATAGCCCTCATGTGTTTTACTGCTATTCAAATTTACATTAAAATAAACTGAAACAAAAGTAAAAATTACTCTCATAAGAGCGCGTCATTAACGCACTTTTAATCATCCATGAAAACGAAAAAAGACAAGTTGAATGTTTTACAGTGAGGTTTGAGGTAAATAAAACAGCAGTAAATATCCGAACATTATATGTTGATTTCTAATGCAATGCTTAACATGAAAATAAACGTTTTTGAAAGCATAATTGCAGTCTTCCGGTTCTTTTCTTTTTTTACTTCAAAAAAGTTGTACAACTCGAGAAATTGTTTTTTAAATTTAAATTTAGTTAGTAACGATAACTAATGTTACAACAAAGGATGATTAAAAATGGAATAAACTGACAAAAAATATGAGGGCATCTGCGTGTGCAAGCCGACGTGGAGGTCACTGAATTAGAAAGGTTTAAGAAATAAAAAACTTACATGTGCCATGAACATAAAAAAATGTGTTTTCGCTAATCCGAAACGCATAGTGAATATTAATGTGCCACATGAAAACAAATTAAATATTTAATTAATTATTTATTATAGCTTCATTAAGTTATTTATTGGGAAAATCAAGCAGCGAAAAAATATGAATATACAACATTGTCTAGTTTAATGCTGAATCATTAGTACATCAGAAAAGAAGATAACAAAGTAATGTTTATCACAAAGAGTAGAAAAATTCTATTTATTTATTTTTTCAGTTTTAATTTTCTCGCTTGGCGTATTTTTCGCAAAATAAAAAAAAGAAAAAGTCTTTGCAAATTTAGGCTTTTGTTTCTCTGCAGAGGATAAGAGTTGTTCTTTATAATTAAGTGCTAATAGCTGTGGAAAAGTTTTCGCAGCTAATTAAAAAGGTTAATTACGTTTTTCTTGCCATTTTGTAGAAGTAAAATAGCGAAAAATGCTCTTAACAATACTTTTGTGTAGGAGAGGTTTTGAAATAAAGTTATTTTTGCTCCATTGTTTTGCACTTTTTGGGTAATTATTAAATTCACTCACTGGAGCAAGGGTTTTCAAAATTAAACTCAAAACTTTGTATCTCTTTCTTTTACACTCTAAAATAAATGTAAAGCTTTAAGTACTAGGCATTTATATGTTGTCTCAACATTTATTTTTCTCTGATGTGAAGCTTACGTAGTATTAATCGCTGAAATAATAAACTTTTTTTCATACCTCAGCAGCAATTCAAATGTTAAATTGTTTTTATATTAGTTTTTTATTTTTAATTTGCTTTCCTGTAATTTATTTTGTCCTGTTTTTTATTTCCTGTAGAGAGAGAATACGTTTTTCAACAATAAAAATGCACATAACTCTCCGTTTCTGCGATACTAAGTTCCATTTGCCACATCATATTTAATTATCGCATCCAAGAAAAAACGAAATGCAAAAATTTCTGCAATCTATATCACTGATAAACAAATGCCTCGAAATATTTTCCTGAAAAATCAAGTTTAATTGATATTAAAACAGAAATTAAATAAATATGATTTGCAAAGCAAAAGTTTGAAAGGATTCTTTATTCTAATAATAGCAGTTGGTCATTTATAAAATATGGATGTTTTCTTAATAATTACACAACAAATATTATAAATTTACTACCTTAGTAATACTCTAAAATCTTTTATATTTGAATTATTTTCGAGTTTAGTGCGGATATTCAAATCTTAGAATGAAATGTGTAATGAAAATAATGATGTATTAAATCACTGTAAAACAACATTAATTAGTTTTGACAGTTCGCGTAATTTAGTCAAAGTTAGCCCAGAAGGGTGTCAGCACGATTAGGCTATTTGTATCGGAACAGGATTTTGCGTCATCCGCTATAAACGACTGTTCACTTTCTATTGGCACCAAATATTATCGCCCTGTATTGGCTTTAAAGAAATTAAATTATGAAGAATCTGCATGTATGCATGCATGTTCCTCGCACTGTGAGAAATCACAACACATAGATCACTCC
Organism: Stegodyphus mimosarum; assembly: GCA_000611955.2. Lineage (NCBI taxonomy): Eukaryota > Metazoa > Arthropoda > Arachnida > Araneae > Eresidae > Stegodyphus > Stegodyphus mimosarum. Next base: position 227,738 of record KK115351.1, read on the forward strand.
AATTTTAAATAACATAGTCCTCCAACCGAGCATGGGTACCTGGAAGCCCGAATTTTGAATTTCGAATTTTATGTTTCATATTTTATGAATGTTTAATTAATTTTATATTAACAAACTGAATGATTTGAAGGCAAGAAATGGCAACACTCTTGATAAATAAAATATGAATAAATAACAATATAAAAAAATAATAAATAAAAACATAAAATAAAAAGTATTACCTCCTGCACGTGAAATTCATACTGGTTAAACCTTAAAGGTTAACTTAATTGGTTAACATTAAATGCCAATTGTACCTCCAAGTTCCAAGCAAGGAAAAGTGTCTTTCGGAAATTCTAAAGATATGCTGCTTATAAATATTTTGTCACTTTGCTTCTGAATGAAATTTTTATGTGACAAAGTGCGAAGAACATGATATTTAATAAATAAAATTAACACACGAAACGTTAAAACTGGAAAGATAAAAAATATATTTTGCAGGTCAGCTCGGAACATTGATATGATTGACGGAGAATAGACTGAAAAAAAATAGAAAAATGTATGCTAGCACTGCATATGGAATTCTGAACATACGCTGCTTTTAAAATTTTCATATTTTTACTGTTGAATTTTATGCGGGGCGAAACAAAGGATGCTTAAGCAAATGGGTTAACAGGAGTCAGTGCAACAGTAGACTGGTAAACTGCGAGCTCAGCGAGAGCGCAAAAGTATTAACAAATCCTTTTCGTCCATTGTTAAAATCTGAATCCTTTCAGATATTTTTAAAACTTCTTTTCTGGTGTTTTGGGTTAAATTGGTAACTTTATACCTAGAAATCTGCGTCTCCTTTTTATGGTTTTACTCACGATGTCTACACAATCCATGCTTAAGTCACTTAAATACTTCTCATATAATTATAGCAAATAACTATTGCGCCGCTGTAAAATAACCATCAGTGGCAGTAATGAGATCAGACTCCATTCTCACTGTAGCAGAATTTGGATGTTAGTTCTAGGATCTTGAAAGATATGAACAATAACAGTAAAAATGTGAACGATAAGGTTTTACAGGATCAAAAAATTAATCTGAAACGGCATTTTGAAGAAAAAGAGCCTGCAAACAGAATGTCGTAAACTCTAATTCTTCGAATTTTGATTTCCGCTGGGTATAAAAATTTGACATGGCACAACTTCTGAACGTAAAATTAAGACGTCAACATAATCAAACTATTTTTAATTTTATCTTTTATTATATCTACGAGTTCTGACAAAACTAACTGTAAGCTATTGGAAGACGTTATTTCTTTGTTATTAGTTAAGCCAAAAAGCACTATGAAATCTGAACAGGTATTTTTTTAGACTTCTTGGTGCTCTGTAGAATAATTAGGATTTTAAGTAGCAAAACGAAAAATGTGCAATGTCCTCGCCGGGACTCAAATCTGGAGCTCTCGAATACGCGCCGAGTGTGCTACCGTTACACCACGAAAGCATCCAGAAAGGAGGGAGAAAATGCCTTATGTACCCCCCCCTTTTAAATGGCGACTGGAGATTAAAGAACCCAATCGCGAAATCCTCGTGGTGAAGAATCATTATCCATACCTTTTAGGATGCCACTGTAGAACCATCAAGACTTTTGTCATGCAGGATACATGAAAAACGAGCAATGCCTTCGCCGAGATTTGAAACTGGACCTCTCGAATTCGCGCCGAGAGTGTTATCGTTACACCACGAAGGCATACAAAAAGAGGGAGAAGATGCTTTATAACTCAAAGCTTGAATCATCAATGATACTGCTCAATACTTCAGAGTAATTAATAATATTACAAATTATTCTTGAACCGACCCGCAGCAGAGAAGGCGTGCATGTCCAAAGAGTTGTTAAAAATGCTCTTCTGATGACTTCGAAATGTACTTTGAAGCTTCGAAGCAGGTAGTGAACACGTTGCATTTTCGTAAGTTGATGTTTAAGGCTATTTGTTGCTAGAATCAAGTTTCATTAAATGTAGATTCCTATTAATTTCAACTGCTGTTTTAGAATTTTCATAAATTAGGTTTATTTACTACGATCACAGTTTCTCTGAGATTAGAACTAATTTCCATTGGTTGCCGCTAAGGTATCCGCTAAAGTATTTCGTAAATCGTACTTGTAACGCAAGAGTACTTTGTTATACTTGAGCTTCATTTATGCAGCAGCTCTTGGCATACCAGCTTACGTAAATACTAACTACCTTTCATCTAAATAAATATGGATTCCTGCAAATTTTGTTTGATGTTTCGCAACATTTTGTCTGCAACTTTCACCGCTCCTCTGATAGAGATGCGACAAACTCCTGCATTTTGCGGTTTGTCCGGTTTCACCAGGTTTATCTGATATCACAAGAGCACTTAGCGTGCACGGAAACTTATTCGCGTAGTTTTAGTTCAATAATTTTCAAAGGAATGATGCTTTCTGTCAGCATATTTCATAGAAGATTTATGGAAATGGAAGTTATTGAATAAATAACAGCTGTTGGCTGTTTACTGAAATATTACACTATATCGAAAGGAAAAGTAAACACTTTCAGCTATATTGAAACAATTTATAAGCAAATGCTAGCTGCATTTATACTGGTTCTTGGCAGCAAACTTTAATGCAGTATTTTAATATATAGTATCATTATCTATTCTGAATATTTTAGTGAATAATTTCGTATTTTTAACAAAAGTAAACAATTTTGTAATATGAGTTTCTTATTTTATTTCGCTTTGTACATAACGTTTACGAAACAAATGCAAATTCAATTTAAACAAGATTTAAATTTAATGAACTAGCTGTTCCCAAAAATGTCGCGCTTTAATTTCTGCATTTTGCTCACGAACTTGTTTAACATCATCTTACTCAAAATGCATTATTAATTATCTTAGAATCTGGAATGGTATAATTCCTTAAATGCTCGCAGATAATGTTTATTTGTCATTAATAATATCTGGAATACTAGTTAGAAATATCACTTAAGAGTAAGGAATAATAATGTAGAACTATGAGCTTTTAATCCTTTTAAATCCATTACTTCAGATGCTATATATTTAAATGATTAACATTCCATTAAAAGTTTCCGGAAAATTGGAATTAAATTTAATTCCAGTGCATTTATGTCGACATCAGAAATTTCAGTTTTCTTTGGTCATTAACAAATGGAAATTTAGAAAACTTAGTGGACCAAAAATTTCATAATATAGTAGAACCTTTACATAGTGGAATTAACGTAGTGGAACTTTCATCTCGATCAATTCTCTAAGACAAGCATTTCCAAAAGTGAGTGGTATAGCCATGAACGTAATTAAAATCAGTGCTAAGCATTATCAGCAGTCCATTTTTTAATAAGACGCTTTAACAGAAGAGAAAAATTGTGTACACTTATAGACAGTCTTCTCAAGGATGTTCCACTGCATATAAAGGCAGCATTTTGTGATTACTTTTTATGTATCTTCTCAAACAAGTGCTGTCAAATAAACTTGAAATTCTTGACGAAGTTACGTAGGTAAGTAAAGATGCAGATTTAGACGAAAGCTATCAAGAATCTGGAATTTTAACCCTGTTCTTGAGTGATGTCCAAAACACTAACAAAAACTTAGAATATTTTTAGAAACAAGCATAAATCCTTTACAATAAAAAAATTATCACATGATTCGCGTTTCATATTTATGGCATTTCATATCGACACTATGTTTAGGAAATGAGAGCCATTATATGATATTCTGCTCTAGGTGTAAACGCAATACGAAGAGCACCTTGGAATTTAATCACATCTTGAAGTTACAAAAAAGGAAACACAAAAGTCTTCTGCTGCCCAACTTTGTTGGTCCGAAAATCACACTTTCAGTTTTTCTGCTGCCAAAATTATTCAAAAAACATCTTCCATTGGTGAATTGGATTTTCTAGAGACATTTCACATTTAAAAAAATCTTTCTGTTCTAGTTAACGACCCTAATTCCAATTCATCTTTGCCTTCAGCCTTTAAAGAAATTATATTTTAGTTCTGGTTTCATGAACAGATGGCGCCAGTAGCTTGTCTCCTGTCCAGGCTTTCTTTTCTTATCTTATCTCGTTCATCTGCGCTTTTGCAGTTGAGGATGGTGTTTCGGTAAATCCATTGAAACTAGTCCTGTGAAAATTTGAAAATATAACGCTGATTTTTGTTGTTTGACTTCTAAATTAATGATATACATTTGCTATGCAGTAAGCATTAATACAATTTGTTGCCTTCGAATGTATCCAAAACGGAAAACAGATTATTCTATAGTGAATATGCAGGATATATGCCATTAAATTTTTCTGTTTAAGGATACTAGCTTTATAAACTTTAACAAAATTATTTAGAATTTCTTACTTTTATAACTCTTAGTTTGCTTTCTTAGATGAAGAAATATTATTAAGAAACTTATTATTCCAATTAATGTTATAGATTAATAAACTTATGTGAAATATCAGCAACATTCAGAAATGGTAAATACCCAGATTTTTTGTCCACATTTTACGAGATGCTAACATATCATTAACTTCATGAATATATTCATGTTTTGAGTTATCTAAAAACTTTTGAATTACCTTTCATTAGCTATGCGAAGAAAAATAATCCAACAATGCATACTATGCCAGGAAAAACAATGCAGCTTATGTCTGCCATTTATTACCACGAATAATGTGACTAATAAACGTAAACCTATATGTCCCATTCATATCATCATCATTTTATTTACTACACACGTGCGATATGTGTGACCAGTTTGAGAAGGATGTTTTTATATTTCAGTTACTTTAATAAAATATATCGATGATATCAGGTATAAAAAAAAGTTGAGAGCATGTGCATAGTTGCAAGAACAGGGAAGAAAGCTGAGAAAAGGTGTTATAACTATTTACATATTCTTATGTTATTTAATGCTTTTTTATCGGAGAATTTAAGCATTTGTCAGACCGGAATCATATATATTTAACAGAACTGACACCTAAAATGTCCAAGTATATAGTTTAAGGATATAGTTTCAAGAATATAGTTTAAGGATACAATTTCACCATATTTGAACCCCATTTGTACAAAATGCACGATCTTAGCCCAAACGAAACTTTACGAAAAAGCAAAATCACCCGAAGTATCCAAACGCTTCAAACCATAATCTTACGAGATAGCTTACAGCACATTGTAGCTTCATAAGCCTACTCTAGAGGATATGTGATAAAAATATGTCTAGTATACTAATAAAGTAGTCAAGCGATATATAGTAGACTACTATAAAAACTAAATCCTATTTAGACACTGTAGAAATACTCCAGTGGCAGACGATAACTTTCTCTATTAAGGGGTGTTGGAACGCAAAAACCTTCAAAAAATATTGATTTGGGGTTTTTTAATTTTCAAATTCTCTACACTTTTAGCTTTCTAAAAACACTATACTTTAATCTCTATGAAAATTAGAACTTTAAAAAATCTAGTTTTATTTTATGATCTAATGCTTTGATAAATGAGGAGTTTTACATAAAAACGCGTTTTTCTCCAAACGTGATTTTTTTATACTCGATGTACCTTTTCTCAGGAACTACTGCTCCCAGGTACCTACAATTTGTATGGCTTATTTATTACATTTTCTAATATTTATTGAAATGAGCTTTTTGTGATAAATTAAGATAAAAAAGTTTCACAATTTTTTTTTTTTGCGTGAGAAAAGTGCTAAATTTTACTATGCCTAATAAAATAGTCTATAAATTAGTCTAAAGTTCAAAATGTTTCAAAAGCTCATTTCAGTATAATCAGATAGGTGTACGTTAATTACCCAAAAAATTTCAAGAGTATATCTACAGCAGAGTTTGAGAAAAGGTACATCGAAAATGGCCAATTTAACATTGTCGGTACAGGGGGTTCCGACACCCCTTAAAGAACGAAACGCAATAGAATGCAAATAGCACTACACTTGGCATAGTTTTTCTTATAATAGAGTACACATCTCGGAAAACAATTTTATGTAGGCTCCATGAAGGTGGATTGTTTATCAGATATACATTTCATATAAGACATATCTATGTCGTATAAGTGTCCATGTCATATAAGACATATCCATGTCTGTATATGTCTGCGACTATTTCATATCACAGTCAGCTAGAGCTGGACTGGTGAGTATCTCAGATAAGGTCAAGGAAAATAGATTAAGTACCCATTGTAGAAAAATCTACTACCAGAAACCGCCAGAAAGATTTTTAAAGAATTTCAATATTCAGAGCTGAGGAATGATATAACGTATACACACTCGGAATGTTACGTGCATATACACAACAAATATCATAGAAAGAACAGAAGAGGACTTAGTTTGCTGTTGAAGAGTGGCATAGAAAGAACGCTTGCTCTGACCTACATGATTCTACAGTTGTTTTCAGTAATCATACGTTTCCAGTGTGTATGGCGCTCTGCCTTTTATTCTCAGAGAGTTTATCGCTGCAATGGATGTTGATGCGATATTTACGAAAGATAAATGCATGGTTTAAGGAGCTCATTTTTATAGATACATGGAAAACGAAACCATTCTACACACGGCTTCCAAAACAAATGGGCCTGCTTGATTTGATTCTATTTCTGGGCGTGGGGCTAATCCGCCTAGACAAATCGATGCTTAGTCATAAGGTCGCAGTGAGACCAACCTGTGCAATAACGACAAACGAAGGCCAGCCGTCCTTACTATACCTGTTACTCGTATATAACTCAACAGACATGTATCCGATAGAGACTAACGAGATATATTGAGAAGGTGGACTGCAGATCGCAGTGTTCTATGAAGTACATTTTAAAAGCCCCAAGGTGCTGTCCTACGAAAAGCAAAGAAAATTGCTGCTACAATAAGCATTCAATAATGTTGCTAAAGTCATGTGTCACCACTGTCAAGAGAACATTTTATCTAAAGATTATCATACACACTTTTAGATAAACATACACAGCCCTAGACGGGGAAGTGATTAGTGATGCTGCCTGCGGTACCGTAGGTTTGATTCCCCGCGAAAGCATAGATTTTTACAAATGCATAGTGTCTGTGCGGCATGGGGGCACTCAAAATATGCGTCGATTCGAAAGTTCTATCAAGAGGTTAGTGGTAGAGAAAGGGGGTATAAGACCCTCAGATCCGTCCCTCGAGGTGCTCTACTTCAAAATTGGGGCGGAATTAAGCAGAGTCGAACTGTCACCTGTGTGACGCTCAAGTCTCTTGCTGACGCCAGTAGCAATCTAAAACTCTTGTGTTTTTCTGATTAGCTCAGAGAGGTGAGATTATTAACAACAACAACAGATAAACATACGCACTGAACATTCTTCATGCCAAATTTGACCGCTAAATGTCATAGCTTATGTATTTTTCCATCTGTTTGACATATTTTTAGCATTTAGTCTAATATCTGCGCAAAAACTAATCTTCGAAATTTCTCTCAAATTCATTTGATAATTTTATTTTAGTTAAAATATATCAATCTTAGTTTTTGATCAAGACCGTTTATATGAATTGCATGTACGTCAAATTTCATTACTTTTGTAAAGAGAAAGGATAATGGTTTTATCAGATATCCCATATTCCGTATCTGTTGCTTGAAATAGAAATGATTGCTGTGGATAATGTACAGATAAACAGATGTTTGTATTGTCAATTGATAATTTAATTTATAACATTGTGAAAAAGTAAACATTCCTTGTTCTTATCTATTACAGAATTTTATCCGAGCCCAAGACATTATTGGCATAAATGCAAAGGAAAGGCTTGAAATACTTTCCTCCTGTCTGAGAGGAAACCTAGTTTGCGCGTCTGACATCGCTGTACTTAGCACTGGAATCTAGACGGTCATCAATGTATTTCAATTTACTGGTTTAATTAGTAAATTAAGTCTTGTAATCTTGTTAAAATTATTTCAAAGTTCAATGGGGTAAACGCTCAGAATTAACAAAATACCTCGCCAAAGTATTGGAATTTAATTAACTTCGTAAATACAAATATAATTTAATATGACGCAGTATCCGCAGTGTAGAGTGATTACTTTAATGAAATTATTACTCACAAGACAGAAGTTTTAATGTTCTTATGCATATAAAGTTATATTTATACCCTATAAGGTGTCGCAGTAAAAGTGAACAGAGTTGCATGACGTATTCGAAAGGCTAAAGGGTCAAATTGTTGTTGGAATAATTTCGGTACATCGCTTTGTACAAGAGTTTGGGGCTACAAAATTTCACAACAGCATTTCCGATTATGGGAATAACAGCATTTATATTTTCCTTACTCCACTCTAGTAGCCCACGACTAAATCACTTCATCCGAGTTGTGGGATTTTGAAGTCGTGTACTTCCTAAATGCAACTGTGTACAGAAATCATTCTAGTGGCATTCTAATTTTCCTATCCTCCTGTATATGCATTTTAAAGCACATTGTATATAATGTAATACAATGTGCTTTAAAATAGATATGTAAAGCATTTTAGGACACATTGTATATAATGTAATGTAGGAAACATGGGGCAGCTGCTTTTTTACTGATTTTGCATACCCAGGCGTATGTTTATCTATGGACTTTTTGTTTATTAAACGTTAAACGAAATGAATGAGTTTTTGACTTTAATGCGATATTTTCTTTAAGATAATTTCCAGATATTTTATTTGAAATTAGAAGCTTTCTTTAGGCAAGCTGACTATCATTGCCATTTGAGCACACAAATGTTTTTGCGTGCCTTTTATGTTTTCTATTTGCTATACAATTTTAAGGAAAGTGTTCGAACTGTTGCGAAAATTAACGCAATTCATTCTTGGATGAAAGTTTTTAATACTAATTAATTAAAATTTTGGCCAAAAATTACACAACGCACAGTTTTAAAAATCTGTAAAATTTAAGAAATCATAAACTTTAAAAGAGATAAATAACAAGTAGTGTATTATTATATATGAATATGGAGCCTCTATCGCACAAAAATAGTTTGATCTCATTTCAGGCTGACTATGTTGAAATTTTTGCAAGAATGAACAAACTGGAGCCTAGATGCAGGAAGCAAGAAAATTTGATTAGATTGCCATTTGACTTGTATCCTGTAGAACCGCCATAAGTCGTTTGGGACAGGAAGAAAGAAACTAACACTATCTGCATAACGCCAGTAAAACGAAGTATGTCAATAACTACAAGGATTCTTGCTGTTACATCCTATACTAAAGTTTTTCTGCAGTGACAGCACGAATTTTAGCCTTCCTTGCTTAAATGCAAGTTTTAGTCACTATTAAACTCTAGACAGATTTGGCGATGCTTTTCTAAATTTAATTTATAAATTCAGATAAATTTATACTTGTTGAAGTGAAACTTTGTGGAGAAGCAATGAAACCCTTAAGTAACTGCAATATACAGTAGCCTCAGAAGCTGGTAAGTAACTGCAATACAGACAGTATATTTAGCTTTCTCTATAAATACTTGTGAGACTCATCTATGATTGTATTTAAAATTTCCTGTCCAAAACTTTAGTTGCCGCTCTTTGCTGCGTTTATAATTTACTAAATAAAAGAAATTTTAAAACCATATTTTGAATGTTATAGAATCTAACATGCATAAATTTCAAATGACAAGTATGTTACAATATTGAATATATTACGGAAATTCTAATTTTTATGTTACATTTTGTTACTTTAAAATAGTTATTAGAATGCACATTAATTATTTCATTCTAGCTTCAAATGATGTGTGTAAAATTCTTAATGTAACATATATTATAACCATAATCATTTAATAAGACTTTAGTAACAACAATAATTTAAAACTTTTTTAGATTAACAAATGAGTTAAAATTTCCTCCTCTTAACTACGTAGCTCTATTCAAAAATCTTTTTTAAACTCAATTCTATTTCGGAAATATAAAATCATCGCGAGCTTAAGAATATGCAATGGGCTTTGAGCTAGAGCTTAGTCAAGCGAAAACGCCCAGCTGTGAAAGTATACAGGCGATATATTTTTATCTTTGCTGATGGTGGCAAGTAGAAGTAAAAGTGTTTAAAGTGAAAATAATCACAACACCTTAAGTCAGTAAGTCAACTTAAAACTAGAGATAAAAATTTTAAGATGGTGAGAGAATGGGGTATATTTAAAATAGCCATATATTTATAGCTTTCCTTTATTTACGCAGTAATTTAAATTTCTTTTATTTGCTTTGCATTCATATTTTCTTGGCTTTAGAAATGGTGGAAGACGTTTATTTCGCTTTCTGAAGTTCAGAAAAAGGGTAGAGATAGATAACTTTATAATTTAATAACTACTTAAAAATTCAGTGAAGAGTATTGTTTTATTTAAAGAATGTTAATTATACAAAATTTAGTGAAGATTATTGTTTCATTTAAAGAATATTAGTTACATAAAGTTCAATAAAGTATTCTAGTCTCTAGGATATATTTTTGTTTAGTTACTGCCAAAGGGGAAAGATTAGGTTAGGTTAACTGAATATGGTAAAGTCATGAAATCTATCTTCTTAAAAACAGGAATGCGTTCGTGGAGGACGTTCTGAGGAAATCGGCTTGTATTCACCACACGCACGGGGTAAACTAAGAAAACCAACCATACAACCATTCTTCTGGGTTCGAACCCAAAGCACGCTGAACTATCACAACCGAAAGCTGTCAGCCTTAAAGAGGTATTTTCTTTCGCGTACTGTCCGGGTTAATTTGAATAGCATTTGCGTTAGACACGGGAGAAACGCACATACACAGCAATATCACAAGGAAGAATGTAGAATATGCAGTTATGTTACCTCGTCAGCTACTGTTGTGGTCAAGGTGATAAGTCTGATAAAAATTGTTTCGTTTGAAAATATGAATTTCAAATATATATGGGAATAAGGGTAACGAAAATTTGGGGCATACTAATTTAAGCGGTAAGTTTATTCGAACGAAAAAAAAACTCTCATAAAATTCGTGAGAATATTATGATATACATTTATAAGGTATTTCTCCCGCCTTCTTCGCATGCCTTCGTGGTGTAGTGGTGTGCATGCTTGACGCGTAAACGAGAGGTCCGTGGTTCGATTCCCGGCGAAGGCGTTGCTCATTTTTCATGTCTCCTGCTTCAAAATAGCCTAATGTCTCTACACATTGAATCGCAAAATATTATTTATCACTACAAATTATTTTTCGCTTTATATTTTTACCCTGAATATTAACTAAACATATCTAATAATAATGGTTTAATAATGTTTAAAATATGCAATACTTATAAGATTATTGTTACCAAAATATCACAATTAACATAAACATAACTTTCAAAGAATAATATTACGATTTAAAACAAGAAATTGTTTAAAGTACTTTACTTCCTTACCCAATAATTTAAGAAGTTTTAAGAATGATAAATATACAAGAAAATGTCATTTTATCGTCTTTGCTTAAGTGTAGTACTGTTATTATGATTATAATTCGTAAATTTATTACACTTCAAATACACTGCTTTCATGAATATTAGCACAAATATTTATATTTTTAATCCCTCATTAACGTTGGAAGGGTAGTTTAGTGAAAATGTTAAACAAACAAAACGTTTGCAGCAAGAATAATCGTAACAGAGGTAAACATGCAGAATTTGTTTCGAAGATTAAAGAGAATTCCCTTCTTTAGTTGGGAATGTGAAAATGAAGTTCGTGGAAGAGAAAGAATGTTCTGTTTAAATTTAGAACTTCACGTTTGCTTCATACCAATCCTAATAACGAACTTTTCGTTTCTTTAGCAAATGGTGTGTTCTTTTGTATTACCTTAAAAGCTTTATTTTCAGCTAAACCAATAATGACAATTCTATTATCTAGGATAAGATAATAATAACTTGAAAGAAAATTCTATTTGCTCGCATTCTTATAAAGAACGTTTCGAGAAACGTAGCTTAAAGCTTTAACATACTGGTTTTGTTTATAAACCACAGATATGTTGTAGTTATTAAACTAGCATTAAATATAATATTTTAGAACTATTAGTACAATTGCATTTCTGTGTGTTCTAAGGAAGAGTTGGTTTAACGCTAACGTAGATCAAGGGATAACTTGCTAACTTTACTTGTGCTACTATTATACAAATAAGAATATTTCTTTTATCTTCAGTTATAAATTTAGTGTTACTAATTCATAGTAATCTAAAAAGAATATAAAAACACCAAATCTGCTATATAACCCACAAATATTATTTGGTCAATGCTTATGTATGTTAAATGTATCAGTTAATCAGCTGTATAAATTTAAATATTTTATCAATCTTTAAAAGTCTGTTTTGATACATTAAACACAGGGTTAGTATTGAGATAAAAAATTTACGGTTCGTTATCCTAATCTCTTTTACCTCGCTCAATAATTTTTCCTACATATATATATATATATATATACACACACGCTGCAGTTGCTCTTTCGTTTCATGCAGTTTGAATTTTTTCTTCTGTAATAAAGTGCAAAAATAAGTAAAATGTTCATGTTTTATTCAAATCTCGAGACTTCGCTTAAATACATCCCATTTTAGGAAGCAGCCAAATGTCAAATAATCTTCTAAATCCCATTACGAGATGCAGAATTTTGTGAATCTTGCTTTATTTTGAATTCAGAATCCCTGAAAAATTCGGTGATATTTGTTTCGTAAAATCTAATTTTTCCCTCAGATTAAATTAATGCTTGTTTGGAGATTTATAACAATTTCTGTTTCTTTCCGAAACAGTAAACAAAAATAAAATGACAGCAGTACACTATTTTTAGATGCATTATAAAGTCGCATGAAAATCAAACATTAGCTAAAGGTAAATAACAGTTTAGAATTTAAGAATAGACTAACAATGCATTCATACATGTTTTTACACACCCGCATTTAAATATTTAAATTATATTAATATTATCATAGAAATGTTTGTAAGCAGAAAATTCTTTACGAAAGCATGCCTGAAGAGGCATTTAGGCCTCAGTCGTTACGGCATATTAAATACGTAACTTAAACCTGGCTTATGTTTAAGGCGTTAACTTATAAACTGAGGAGTCTCTCAGTTGTCTTCTGGATATGTTGCCATTGCTCCAAAAAGCATGAAGAATTTTTTAAATTTCGTACATTCTCCTCATCTGATCAACGCGTCATTATAAAATCAGCTTTCTGGAATAAGAAATCTTAAAACACCTACTGCGCCTTCTTTTATCACACAGCCCACGTCTTTCATTGCTTTAGCTGCTCGGACATTCGTGGTTACTCATTCACAATAACATTTGAGACTTTTAATTCTTTACAACTTCTATTTTGGGAACAAAATAAAGGAAGACCTAGTTGAGATTATCAGTGCAAGCTGGATAACTTAGAAACGATATTTCATTGGTGTTCTGAAAAATTAATACATCATTTAAAGTAACGGCATTGAGAATAACAATTGTTAGGAATTGTTATTCTCAATTAAATAAATAAATTATTAAAATCTTAAAATTAACCTAAATGATTTTTATTAGTTGATATGAATGTTATTAGTTAAATTAATTTTATTAATTTAGATATGTTACTTAATTTTAATTAATCTGTTAGTTAAACGGATTTTGAACTCCTGTAGGTACAAAGACTGGAATTTTCAAAACATTTCACTCACTTTTCAAAGACAGGCATCGTCATCTCTAAGAATCACCAGATTGCAGAGAGACTAGCATGGGAACACCAACCAGTCATTTTGACGGATGAACTCTGCTATGGAAATGAATATGCATGGGATTCAAAAACCTATAATTACCATAAAAATCTGTTCGATATTATATCCGGCCATATAACAACTCTGGTACTGCTGCCAGTGGCGAACGACAGTGATTTTGGTACTGATTTACATACGTTCTTTACCTCAAAATTACCTGAAAATTTTATTATTTCATCTTTCCGTAAAAGAAATACTATTCTTCTTAATTTGTTTCCTTCACAGTAGAGCAATTTTATGTTTTGTTTTCCACGGTGTAGCAATGCATCATTTTTAATAACTAGCAGTATACATACATACATACATACGAACATATATATATATATATTGTTACGAAAAATTCGGCGGTTGCGCCTGTATGTAAGCTTTCCGGCATAGCACTAGGGTTGCCATAAAATAGTGTATGGTAGGGTTGCCAAATTGGCGACTTTATCGCCCATTTGGCGACCAAATTGGCGATATCCCATGGTCCAATCGGGAAGCTTCTAGAATAACTTCCTGTCGAGATATTTCTCGAAACGTGTCGAACTTAAAGAAAACCTATATAAACCCTTGCGTTTCTGAGAGCAGTTAGTTGCAGAGTTGCGAAGAGATTGTGAAGTAGTGTGAGCGTTGTGCTTACTGTGAGTGCTAAGCTACGCGAGAGTTCTGTGAACGGAAAGCAATCGAGTAGTGCTTTGCCGTGAAGCTATCTTTACAGTATAGCTTGACAGTGGATTGGTGATTGTTCCACGGTGTTTATTATAAGTTTAGTGTTGCCGTGAAGTTACCTGTACAGTTACAGCCTGAAGCTGTGTTGCTGATTGTTTCAGCGTATTTATTGTAGATTTTCGACGCTTTTAAAGGTGATTTTGGAACTGTGCTGTAAATAGTGATTCCTGTAAATAAATTGTGCTTTTTATTGTTCTGCATCGTCTTTTCATCGGATACTCTCAAATCTACGAACCCGTATAAACGCAACAATATATATATATATACATGCACACACAAAAGAACCTGAATCAAAAATAATTATAGTTACCAAAATGAGTGCACAGAAGTATTAACAAATAAATGTAAACTATGGCTTAGGCATGGAGCAAAAATGCTTTATACAAGATTGAAATGTCCAAAATTTAACGGCCGTGTTTGCGATATTATAATACAAGTGGCCTTTACAATTATATATTTATGTATGTCTATGTACACACAATAAAAGTTTATTGACTTTAAATGTAATAAAACAACACAGTTATTTAACACACAAGAAGCTTGGAAAATGGTGTGCATTTTATTTCCTTAAATACTAACTCATGATATGTATTTCTAGTTACAAACCTTCTCAAAATTGATTGAAGAAATTTTATAAGACTAAGTGGTAAGAGGATCCTTGATATCGCCCATTAATTTGGTCTCATTTATTTGACGTAACGCAAATTATGAAACTGCTTAATAACAGAAAGCCTCGGATATCGACGGAACATGCAACCAAATTGTTAAACTTATCTACCATACTAACCCGACATAATTCTACAGCTTTGCAACAAATGCCTCCAATTTAAACTCGTCTCTAAAGGCCTTAGAACTGGTCAAATTATCATATTCCTTAAGAAACATAAATTATACTATCTTCCAAATGCTCCTCGCACAAAATATTTGCTGCTTGTCCTGGGCAAAGTTCTGGAGCGCTTTTTTGTTGGAATTGTAGCATTCATTATTTTAATTAACCAAATTATTTTTAGTTTGAACTTTCCTATCGATATCTCAAAGTTTCAGTTCCTGCCCGAATTTAGCGCGAGCGAGATATTTATGCAAATAGCATATATCTGTTAGCAGTTTAAAAGACAGGAGTTAACGAGGAGGATGATCAGATTTATCGCCGTAAGGCTGTGCGCGCAAGGATTTCCTCTGTCTACTGAAAGTTCGCCTTCATAGGCAATTGCAGTTACTAGTGCTTGCTAGTAAAATTCGCATTTATTGCATTTCACCAAGAGTTAGGCTTCCCTCGCCGTCCTACTTAAGGTTAACTTAGGTATTTGAATTGTTAACACACTTTATTTCATATTATGTTAGTTCAGCCCAAGTAATGGTTTACTCTCAAGTTGGAGAGTTGTAATTATTTGAATTAAAGTTCCTTTAAACCCTCCTTCTGACTTTGTAGTTCTTCAACACTAAAGGACATAGCCTAGATTTGCTCACTGTCCTCCACATAGGGTTTCACAGCTTATGCTCAGTAAGAAGATTAAGAGATTGAAGAAGAAACCTTATATTGGCGCCCGAACAGAAAAAATGATGGAAGGAAGTTGGAATGTGCCAAGTACATCCCAAAATACAGCTGCAGTGCCAGATGGATTTGGATTCATAGTGGAAACCATCAAAGCAGCCATGAAGCCGGCAGTAGTTTTTGATGCCAGAGGACCTGTGAACACATTCTTGGAGAAGTTAAAAGCGCATTTTTTGCTGTATCCAGTTCCGGAACATCAGAAGGTTATATTAGCTACAGGAGCATTGAGGATCCAAGCTTCGAACTGGTATAAGTGCATCGGAAAATGTCTGCTGGGAGAACCAGGAACGCCGAATTACACTTACGAAAATTTCAAACTAGCAATTTTGAGAGCGTTTCCTGTGGTTAAAGACCGTGCCAAACTCGAAGCTGAATTGTTTAGCAAATACCAGCGGCGGGTGGATGAACTATCGGAATTTATTTTGAGAAAAATACAAGTCTTTAAATTATTGTATGGTACGAGGCCGGACCCGGAGATTATCCAGATAATCCTGCCCAGATTGTTACCATCTATACAAGATTTCATGGAGCTAAGAAATCCCGTGACGCTGGACAAGCTGTTTGAACTCGCCGTACAATTCGAGAGCCGGCGAGCGGCCGAAAATCAACGGAGACAATCGTATGAACAGCGGCTGCAGGGGAACCAGAATGCCGAAGGAAGAAACAGACGATGGCCGAGAACTACTGGTACCAGTCAAAATGCGAGCGGTCAACCGCGCCAAGTACAGCGCCAACAAAATAATTCCAACTACGGAAGAAAATCATTCTCCCCAGGCAGAAGCCAGCAACAGAAGAAAACACCCGCAAAGCATTTAAACTACTAAGGAATATTGCGGGGAAGGGGGTGCAATGTTCCGAGGAGAAGAAAAATCCCTCTGAAGTACAGCTCAATACGGTCATGGTGAGAAATATTGAATTACCGAGACTGCAGTTACTAATTAACAACGTACCCGCTACAGCTCTGTTGGATACCGGCGCTCAAGGAAGCTGTTTGGCAGAAGAGTTTTTTAAGAAGCAAGCACTTTCGTATCGTCTGCATAGCGTGGAAGGAATGAAGGTGGTAGCAGCCCAAGGAAAAACGTGTCAATACATGGGAAAAATCGAGCTGTACATCAAAATCGGCGAAGAACAAAAAAAAATTATGTTTCTTGTAGTGAAGAACCTCCAAGCATCGGTTATTTTAGGAACAGATTTCTTTCCAGCTGTGGATGCGAAAATCGATTTTGAAAACTCCGCCTTGCAAGTAACCATGGACCCAGTGAAAAAGAAATCAACACCTCCCCCTGAAGTGGATTTAAGCCATCTAACGCCCGAAGAACAGGACAAGTTTCGGGAATTGGTAATTTATTTCGCTGATTTATTTGATGATATTCCTGGATTCACACAGATCGTAGCACACGAAATTAAACTAACAACCGACGAACCGATAAGGCAGCGTCCTTACAAGTACGATAAAGTTAAGGAGGAAATAATAAAATACCATATTGATGAAATGTTAAAAAATAAAATAATAACTCCTATTTCGAGCGCATATGCGAGTCCTGTCGTTTTGTGTAAGAAAAATAATGATTTGCCGTTAACTGATCCATTAAGGTACAGGTTCGCTATTGACTATAGAAAGCTTAAAAGTATAGCAAAATATCCAACTTATCCACTTCCGGTAATTGATGAAATTCTTAGAAGTATTAAATCAACAAAATGCATAACCACGCTAGATTTGACATCAGGATATTTTCAGATAAGCATAAAGCCGGAAGATGCACACAAAGCAGCGTTCATAACAAAATACATATGGCTTTTTGCGTATGCCTTTTGGATTGTCGGGAGCCCCGGCCACGTTTCAGAGGTGCATGGAGAAAATTTTAAGGCCGGTAATAGGAAAAAGTACATTTATTTATCTTGACGATATAATTGTTACTTCAGAGTCGCTGGAAGATCATATTAAAGACCTTCGAGAAGTCTTTACTATTTTGAAAGATGCAGGACTTAAAGTGAACATTAAGAAATGTAAATTCGCGGCAAAAGAACTCAAATATTTAGGGTACAAAATTTCTCAAAGGGGGATTGAAACAGATAAGTCTAAAGTTATAGCAGTAAAAAATTATCCAATTCCGAATGCAGCCAAAAAATTAGCGACTTTCTTGGGTATGTGCTCATATTATAGAATTTTTATTAAAAATTTTGCAGAAATTGCTGAACCATTATTAAAGTTGAGAAGGAAAAGAGTTCGTTTTGCGTGGTCTTCAGAAGCAAACGCCGCGTTTGAGAAGTTAAAAGAATCTTTAATTAATGCACCGGTTCTAAAGTTCCCGGAAAAAGACAAGGGTCTAGAAATTTATGCAGACGCATCAGATTACGCAATCGGAGCGGTGTTAACACAGAATAGAAAAGCGATTGCCTTTTTTAGTCGTACATTGAATGATACGCAAAGAAATTATTCGGCAACGGAGCGTGAAACTTTAGCAGTTCTCGCAGCTGTTAAAAAATTTTGTGTATATTTTGGGAGTTCTCTCGTAACAGTATATACAGATCACGCGGCAGTTACTAGATTATTTTCAGGAAAGAATCTTTCTCCACGCTTAATTCGGTGGACCCTAATGTTACAGGAATTTAATCTCATTATCAAACTCACACCGGGAAAAGACAATGTAGTGGCAGACGCATTATCCAGAATAAAGTTAGACGAGAACGGCGAGAAAATAAAAATTGCGATGCTTCAGGCAAAGGTCATTGACTCTCGAGAGACTGTAATAGAAGAAATTGCTAGGGATTCCGAATTCGGAAATATTTATAATTATTTAAAAGACCCAGATAACTTCCAGCATATAGACATTAATGCCATAAGAAGCAGAGCACAGAACTATGAAATCATTGATGGTCTCTTATTTTATACTAAAGTTAAGAATTAAAATAACGAATACAGACCAGTCGTCCCGGCCAAATTAATTTTAAGTATCTTGCAAGAGCTCCACGATTCGCCTGTCTCGGGCCATTTTGGAATAAGAAAAACGATACAACGCGTACGCGAGGCGGTATATTTTCCGCAATTACAAAAGATAGTTAAAAATTACTGCCAGACTTGTCACACGTGTCAGATAAATAATGACGTAAATTTCCGCCCGGCTGGGTTATTAACTAGCATTAAGTCTAGGTTTCCCAATGAAATAATTGGTATTGACCTCTTAGGCCCCTACCCAAGGAGTCATGTAAATAAGGCACGATTTTTATTAGTCATTGTGGATCATTTCAGTAAATGGGTTAAGTTGATACCACTTAAGCGGGCTTCAGCAAAAGTCTTTGCAGATTCGTTTTTGACCAAATATATTTTAAGATATGGATGTCCAGCTAGGGTGATTAGCGATAATGGTCCCCAGTTTGTAAGCAGTACATTTAAAATGATGTGTGACAAGTTGGGCATTAAGCATATGAAAATGGTACCCTCCGCCCACAATCAAATATAGCGGAACGGGTAAATAAGAATATTGTAAAATTGATTCGAAATTATGTGCAAAAGCACCATTCTAACTGGGATGAATGCGTTGAAGAATTTGCATTCGCCCTCAGAACGGCTAAGCACGAGACAACGAAGAAATCCACCGCCGAATTGTTTTTGGGCAGGAAGATAATGACCCCCTTAGATAAATTATTTTATGTGAAAGATAGAGCGCCGGAATTTCAAATTGGTGAAATAGAAAAAAATGTTAAAAGAAGTAGAAAAGTGCTCCCAGGAAGCGCAAAAGAAACAGAAGCAATATTATGATTTCAAAAGGCGTTTCGTAGAATATAAAGTGGGGGAGGTGGTGTTGAAACAGGCGCATGCACTTTCATGCGCAGCAAAAGATTCGGTCGCAAAATTTTGCCCAAGATGGCATGGGCCTTTTCAAATTACAAGAATAGTTGAATGCCGTGCATATTTAAAGAATGAGAATGGAGAAGAGACTGTGGCAAATTTCGACCAAATCAAACATTATTATCGAAGAGCTAATAATAATATCTTGAAAGACTTTTTACAAGGTCCAGCCTCACAGAATTTTTCTAAGATTCAAGAGCCCCAACCAAGTCCCTCAACAACAAAAGAACCCAGTTTGAAAAGGAGGTTACCAGAAGAGAGGAAGCCGCAGCCGAAGAAAAGACCACCCCAGAAAGAAAAGCGGAAAAACGCTAAGCAACAGTCTCAGCGACCAAAGCGTTTGAGGAAGAAACCTCCAGATGAAAATACTACGAAAACTCCACCACTACGGAGGGAACTGAACATCGAGAAGCGAGCCGCCGAAGGTGCCAATCCACAACGAAGGAGCCTACGAGTGCAGGAGCAGGAACGAGCCAGTCTGGAGAGGGAGCGGGGACTTCAGCAAAAACGGAAAGCGCCACCCACCATTCGTCCCAACAAGGTATTTCTGGAGGAAAGGAGATCGACCAAAGGAAAGGCGGTCCCAGAGTTTCAATCTAGGAGTAGCAGACAACGAATTGCCCAAGCTACAGTATATCCAACCTTCCAGGAATGGACAAAAAACGCCTAACAGACTGGCAGAAAGATAAGTAGATTCCTTATTTTCTTTTTAAATTCACACAGTTATCTTTCTGATTTAAGTGCAAGTTGCAGATTTAAAAGGGAAGTTACCTGAGTCAAAGGCCGGTTATCGGGTTGCCGAAAGCGTAAAGGACACGCTTGAAGGAACAGGTTAAACATGCAGCGGAAGAAATTCGAGTTTTCAGTTGAGGAACTGTGAGACTATTCGTGAAATGTTCTTTGTAATCCAGAACATGTGATTCATCGATTTTAGTCAAAAGACTCTCTGTAAATAGGAAATTGAATTGTGTTAATTAAAAGCAACTAGTACGTAAGTTGTATAGCAAAACTGTTGTATTGTATTTCTATGTATAAATAATGAATGTATTTAATGTAAAACTGTTTTCTATCTAATGCATGATTGTATGGAGTAAATTGAAGCCTTAAGCACTGGTATTATGAATATTGAATATTTTGGAAAAGCGTAAAGTATTCGCAAGTAAAATTAAAATGTAATGTAAAAGCGTAAAGCGCGCTAAATTAGAAATTGAATATATAATCGTTACTTAACGCAATGAGCATTTAAAGAAAATTTGAATTGAAGATTGAAAGAATGAATTATATGTATGAAATGCAATTGAAAATGTTTGAATGTTGTATGTAGTGTTCTCTG
>KK115351.1:249000-272134 GCA_000611955.2 Stegodyphus mimosarum
CTCTGGTTTCACACAAAAGTTTAAAGTTCATTTTATGATCGAACGGCATTTCAGATTTGTTTTAGGGGAGGTCCGAGGTCTTGAAAGTCGAAGAATTAACCCCAATAGAATTGAAGTCAGGTGGTAGTTGTGAACACTTGACAAAGTAAAACTGCGTGTTTTTCACAAGCACCACATTTGGCCAGAGAACAAGGGGGAAGTTTTTAAAATGAATGAGTGTAAAATGAATGCTTTTGGCGAAAAGCGCTAATAGAAAAAAAAATGCGAATACCTAAAGCGCGAATAACAGTCATTACGGAAAGCATCAAAGAAAGGGAATGTTGTACTTTTCAGGTGAAATGTACTTATAATTTGAAATTAAGATTTATTTCCTTCCAAATTGGAAGGAAACAGACTAATGTCAGTCAAGCCAAAATCCTGATGGATCTTTTTGATGTGAAGAAGAAAAAGGATGTAAAGATTATTCTATGTTAAAATATCTAAGACACAAACAGAGATTTAAACTAAATTTAAAACTTACAATTGTAAAGGACTGTGAATAGAAAGGAAAATTTAGATTTAGAATTTAGCATCTTCACTAAAAGCCGATTTTAGGCTAGTTAGTTCTAGACTGCTAAATTCTGGGAGCAACTATGTAGCATTCATTATTTTAATTAACCAAATTATTTTTAGTTTGAACTTTCCTATCGATATCTCAAAGTTTCAGTTGCTGCCCGAATTTAGCGCGAGCGAGATATTTATGCAAATAGCATATATCTGTTAGCAGTTTAAAAGGCAGGAGTTAACGAGGAGGAAGATCAGAGTCTTGGATTTATCGCCGTAAGGCTGTGCGCGCAAGGATTTCCTCTGTCTACTGAAAGTTCGCCTTCATAGGCAATTGCAGTTACTAGTGCTTGCTAGTGAAATTCGCATTTATTGCATTTCACTAAGAGTTAGGCTTCCCTCGCCGTCCTACTTAAGATTAAGTTAGGTATTTGAATTGTTAACACACTTTATTTCATATTATTTTAGTTCAGCCCAAGTAGTGGCTTACTCTCAAGTTGGAGAGTTGTAATTATTTGAATTAAAGGGTCCTTTAAACCCTCCTTCTGACTTTGTAGTTCTTCATCACTAAAGGGCATAGCCTAGATTTGCTCACTGTCCTCCACATAGGGTTTCACAGCTTATGCTCAGTAAGAAGATTAAGCGATTGAAGAAAAAACCTTATAGAATGAAGGAAGGATGTATTAGAGACCGATAATACAAGCTCAGATATCAAAAATCCACAATTCATGCCATACTCGCAGTACTAGACAAAATTAATATCAATATGATAAACAACCTGCATTCGGCTGTAATGTATCATGATCTTATAAATGCTTTGATTCGTTATAGTGCTCTGCCATCCTAGAATGCCTTCGCAGTCAATTTCGCTGGTCAGTCAACATCTACAAAATAATTGAAAATTCCGTCCAAGATCGCGAAAGTATCACCTTGCACAGCAATGTAATAACTACTAGAGGACAAACATGTGAATGTTCCTAAGGAGCCTACATGAGCACGCTAAACATCCACATCATGAAAATCGTATACAAAACCGTCATCACTAAGATTCTCGCGTATGGAATTGCAATATAGGCGCTATCGATGACGAAGAAGATAATTAATTACATCCATACAGTCGCAATTCATGCTAAATATCGTGCATGCCCTTCAGTTACCTGCAGTTCAGCCGTTAACGTCTTAGCAGACATTATGCATGTTTAAGCAATCGATGAGTTGATTTAGACTTCAATTCTTTAACTTGGAAAAAGTATCAACTTCAAGGATTACATCTCTTCTGCAGACTATAACGGACAACGCCCTTCTTCATACAAAAGACATCCGGCTGATCCCCACACTAAACTAAAAATCAAAAAGAATATCGACTCAAGAAGCAAATGAATTGAAGCCTATACTGTGCGAATCAAAAATTGAAGGAAAGGTCGTCTCTGCAGCATTCTTTCCAATCCAAGAACATCTGGACTTAAATAAAATGGTAAGTGCACTAAACTACTCAACAACATACATCAAGCAGAAATCTCAGCCATAAAAGCTGCCAGCATTGCGTCACTAACATTGCGCCATCAATATTGCGTCAGTAAATAACTTCTCCAAAACATCAATTCATTCAGACTGCTAAGCAGCCATATTCTCCATCCGAAATCTAGACAAACATTCTCCCGTGTCCACGAAATTACTCAAATCTCTAAAGATTTCAATATTAAAATAACCATAACTTGGATCAAAGGATAGAGCAGCAATTTTGGAAACGACGCTGCGGAATCTTGAAGAAGAGTCACCTCTTACCCAAGGAAGGCGAATTCCTCAACATCAGGCTTCCAGAGTCACAACTACGACAAATCTTTAACAAGTCATAATGGCAGAAACGGCACAGCAGGTCAACGCATCCACCGTTCTTCCCAAGAATCATCACAGAAATCAGAAGCTTCAAGTCCTTTCTAAAATGGTATCTCACCGGTAAGGCCCATATTCAGATTACTCTTTAAAAAGAAACCTCTTTAAAATAGCCAAAACTGCATCTGCGGAGTCAAAGAAGACGGAGACTATTAACTATGCTTCTGCCTTCTTATAACTGACGTGCACCTTCTGAAATCCACCAGTCCCAATGTTAACTTCAAAAGACTGGTGATACCTCAACGCCACCTATATACCCAAATCATGAAAATACTTGTACACCAAAAGCACAGTGCCTTAGGACTGGACACATACCAAGTCACAAGTTGTAAGTTTAGCAACATTACTACTTACATTAATATTTCTATTTAATTGTTAAATGTTAACATCTATATTAGAACATATCTACATCGATACTGGGATATATCTGCAAGATTAGATTTCAATAACGTTAATTAAAATTAATTTGACGTCCATATTTAATGCTTTATCATATTTATACGCTGACGCAGATAAATATCACTTATTTATCTTAAAACCACATAAATACATTTTAAATTATTAAAAAACTCGTGAACGCCTTTCAAATGAATAAATTAAACACACTAAAAAACTATCTCTTTCTTAAAAAAGTTATATTTTGAAAAAAAAATATTTCTGTTCATTTTCAACTGCATACATAACCTCATTACTTAAGACATTTGCAGCAGATTATTTATTTTGAGTAATTAACTAACCAAATCTGAAAGGAAATAGTCTTATTTTAAATTTATATCTAATGCATTTAAATAACTCTCTGGAAAAATAAACATCAAAAACAAAAGCGTGGAACGCATGGTATATTTGCGTTTTGAAAATTAATACGAATAGCATGTTTTAATTACTTATATAAATAAAACATAGCGAACTAAAGCAAAAAAGGCTTTATTTAAAATTACTGTCTGGGTATACATTAGTTAGTAATTAAATTAAATTTTGTACATAAAACGAATTTAAAATATTCTTAATAGAAATAATATTCCTGAATGGAAAATATTGAAAACTTAATTACTTATTTCCTTTAATTAAGGAATTAAATTTAAATACTTCTAAAATGAAAAAAAAATTAATTCATTAATTTTCACTCAAAATTCCAAATATGTTTCAATATTGTTGTAGACATATATAGTATTTTTTGAAAGCAGGAACGATTAAAAATGAGCAGTGCCTTCGCCGGTACTCGAACCTCTTACCTCTCGAATACGCGCCGAGCGTGCTGACCACTACACCACGAAGGCATGCTAAGAAGGTGGGAGAAATATGAAATGCATCTCGGGCTTAGCTACAAGACAATTCTATATATTTGTCCTTTAAAGAAGATTCTATATATTAAGTCCTTTAAAGAAGAACGAAAGAAACTTTGGATATAAAGCTGTTACTTCCATATCTCAGCCCCTAAGTTATCTCCCCCCTTTAAGCAGATATGTATGACAAGTACGTAGGCAGATAAACTTGCCGTGACCTAATAAATCCAGATCCTAAGCCTCAGCTTGATATGCTGATTGTATTCTAAGAGAAAAAGTAATTAAATGGTTTAAATACTTGAGGTAAAATTAATTCAATATCTTTTGCCACGAAAGATAAAGAACAAGTGATAATTCACATTTTATCTTTCTGAAATCTGAGGCTCAAAAATAAAAATAATCATGGTCTCCGAAGGAACTTTTTGAAATCATCTAATACTCAGCAAAATGCATTATTTATTTATTTATATGTCCGATTCCGAAATTCGAAATTTTTCTGAAAAGCCAAAATTATTGAGACTATTATATATTCTGGAAAAGTAATTTCATACAATTCTATATTGGTTATATATTTTAAATGCTTTTCTTTAAGTAAAATAGTCTATAACGTTTATGATATTATCAATTAGTCTGTATTTTGAATTGAATATAGTTTAATTTATATCAATTAGCTATATCATTAAAAATAAGATTAAAATTGCAGTGTTTATATTTTTAAATAGTTTCATCTGATCCTATCAATAATCTAAGTCCTCCTCTAATCATAATGAGTAACATGGTGCTATTTTATTTAATTAGTGAGGGACCATTATTACAGAAATAGAATAAATTTTAGTTTTAAACTCGGAAAAAAGGCTACCGAGTTAGCCGAATCGAACTGTGTTCTGTAGTCAAACTAAATTATTTCTAATTAATCCATTCAATCGATTGTTCTAAATTTCGGCTACACAATTTAACTTTTTTAATTAAGGGTATTAGTTAGTCATTTGTTTAAAAATTTTATCCTAAGAAAATTCTAAAATCAGATCGTTGGTTTGTACTTGCCTGAGTTCGGTCGGAGAGACAAGAGACATTAGGTAAAATTATAAATACACTCATGTCCATAAATTAAGGATAATTCGGAGTCACGCGGAAATCGAACTCTAAAATAAATATATCACCTATAAAATCACTACACACATCTTCAAGAATCATATGCAAATTTCAGGAAATAACCAGATGACACCGATGGTACGTCACAATGACGAGAGTGTAAGAAAGTGATATGTACGGAATACAGGCAAAGAAGTAAAATTGTTCGCAGGCACTTAATAAGAATTTCAGTGCAATAACCGAATAGTTATAACACAAAGGACGCATTTGGATGATTTTTTAGGTGGTAGAATTATCAGCCGTCTGGAATGTGAGCATACCCAACTGGAAGTATCAGACGAACTTGGAATTGCCCAGAGTGTCATCTCCAGGCTTTGGCAACAATTCTAAGATGATGGTAATATGAGTAGACGTTACAGCACAAGTCGCCCCAGAGTTACAACGCCGAATGAGGACCGGTATTTGGCAGTTACTGCTAAAAGAAACAGGCGTAGCACAGCCTCAGACCTGTCTCGTCAGTTCTCTTCAGCCACTGGTACGACAATTTCAAGGCAGACCGTGTACAGACGCTTAGGGCAGATTGGTCTATATGCTCGTAGACCTGTCAGATGCGTTCCACTTACTGCAACACACTGTCGCCTGCGGTTAGCCTGGAGTACAGAGCATGCATTGTAAACACCGCAACAGTGGGCTTGTGTTTTGTTTTCCGACGAGTCCAGGTTTAGCTTCCACTGTGACTCTCGCCGGACTTTCATATGGAGAGCTCCAGGTACACATTACCACCAAGAAAACATCATTGAACGACACCGTTACGGTGATGCAGGAATGAGTTTGGGGTGGAATTATTCTGGGTTCCAGAGCTGACTTGCATGTTCAAATTGGAACCATGATAAGCCAAATCTATCGGGACGTCATTCTGGAACAACATGTACGTTTGTTGCGGGGTGCCATGGGCGCACAATTTGTGTTTGTGGATGACAACGTCCGTCCTCACTGTGCAAACATCGTAAGCGAATGCCTTCAATCGGAGGATATCACCCGTATGGACTTACCAGTATTCTTATCGGACTTGAATCCAGTAGAGCACGTGTGGGACATGCTTGGGCGACGAGTTGCAGCCCGTCACGCTCCTCCTATATGTCTACCGGAACTTCGGAGAGCATTGCTTTCTGAATGGTGTAATATCCCCCAAGATCAGATCGATAATTTGGTACCTAACATACCTAGGCGTTGTACGGACTGTATTGCACCGTCTGGGAGACATACAATGTATTAACAATCATACCAACCATGTAATATTGTTTTTTTGTAAATGGGCTTTTTTTTGTAATTTGCTCCAGGGAGAAAAAATCGCTATTTTTTTAATAATATCAAACATATAGCATCTTTTTTTTTCTTTACCTTTTGTTTAAAAAATAAGCTTTACAAATAAGTCAAATTTGTTTTGCTTCTAACTCTTCCTTTGCCTGATTTTGCATTATCCTTAATGCATGGACATGAGTGTATTATTATAATTTAAAAATACAAATTGTTGATTCATTCATAAGATTTTTTATACATTATGCAGTAAATTTTGCCTTTCTGTAGAGCTTAATTTTGTTATCCTTAATTTTGTTTGTTCATGTAAGTACGTATTTTCACCAGAAATGCCTAATTTTCTTGTAGGTTTCAAAAGTCACTTTTTACCGTAGTTTTAGCTGTTTCACATCTTATTTCTGAGGAATGGAGAAAACTGCAGAAGCCCTTTTTTTTTACGTTTTTTATGGACTTACCCTTGCGGTTGTTTCTCTCGTGAACTTGTTAGTGATCTCGCGCATTCAACAATTGCAATCAGACGCACCAAACGTATATATGTATATACACACATTCACTCTGTTATTCGGCTTATGAGCTCAGTTTCTTTACTCTTA
This sequence comes from Stegodyphus mimosarum, assembly GCA_000611955.2. Lineage (NCBI taxonomy): Eukaryota > Metazoa > Arthropoda > Arachnida > Araneae > Eresidae > Stegodyphus > Stegodyphus mimosarum. The sequence goes on from KK115351.1 coordinate 255,722, forward strand.
TATGCTAGTAAATTGTGAATTTTTGCTTTAAAAATTATTGATCTATGTTGTATTTATCTTCCTGTTAAGGTTTTTTTTGCCTTTAGTTAACCTTGTAAGAATTTTAAGTTCACTAACGTCTATTTTATTTTAAAACTTTACTGTCATCTCTTATTTTCCACTTCCGGCCAGAATTAACGCATGGTTATGTTTATGCATATTGTACTCGCTAACGCTTAAGTATTTAAGTTGTCGCTTTTTGCCAAAAGTAAAAAGAAGGACAGAGACAGCCTTCTTGCTGCGAGGTTTCACGGGAACTAGCCATCAGTTACTGTCCGACTTTAAGGCTAGAAGTTTAACCCTGTTGAAAGTTAAAGACGTATTGTACCTTTCCGCAGTTTGCGTACCACAGACGTAGTAATTTAAAAGGCCAGTCTTAGTATGAGTCATCTGTGTAAAATATTAAAAGTTAGCTCTTATTTAAATTTTAGTTAGTTAGTAGTCTTATATTCTTTTACGTTCAGACCACAAGTGGTTGGTCTTTGTATTTCGAAGAGCGGGAACATCTGTAAAATCGATAAGCAAATAAGGGGAAATTTTACCACTTCTTACCTTTTTTGTATCTTCTACACACCCACGAACATAGCTTTTAGTAAGCTCCCTGTTCTTACTCAAGACTCCAGTTATGTTTGCAAAATCAACTAGACGAAACAGTAGTCCTGATAACCTGAATGAAACATTTGTAGAATTATCAACAATTTAAACGTAGTTTAAGTACGGCTAAGCCTAATTTTTTTTTGCCATAGCAGACATATTTGTTTACATTTGAAACTTAGCAGAATAATGAGTTTGTTGCCAAGCAGAATAATGAGTTTGTTGCCAATCTAGAGAAACTAAGCTTCGCAATAACAAAGTAACGTCTTCTTTTATTATTGAGAATCACGTTATGCTTAATCCATTCTGGAATTATCATTGAAGTTATTACATTATCCCATATTTTGACTCAGCATAGCGTCCGCAACAAATTAAGTCAGTTTCTTTTTGCAGAGTGAGACCAAAAGTAAACTTTCAGTTTCGTGTGCCAAAAAATCTACCTTCTTGCCCGCTGGCCGAATTGCTTGTATTTGGGTAGAAACTGTAATTTTAAATGTAATTTTTTTAAAACCAATTTTCAATTGTATTTGGTGCTTTATGTTTTCTATATCTTTCAATTTTTAATGTAGATATTTTGAGTTTTTATGTATTTTTGCCTTGTTGCGAAGTGAGAACTGAATTAATTGGAGAAGGAGAAATATATTTATTATGAAATTCGAGGAAATAAGTTTAAACGATAGGTAAGATAAAATGCGTATCATTTAATATTCCGTACAAGGAAGTCATGTGATGTACACATCAGAATTTTAGGTTTTATCAGACAAAGTAACCTTGTTTAACTGGTATACCCTATAGAAAATTCTACAGCTTTCACCCTGCATCGGACCGTTGACCGCCATCGCTTTTCATCCTATCCTACTAAGCGCCAAGCAAAGGAACTTTTGTGTTTCCTCCAGCTGCTTCCAGATGTGGGAATTTTGACAGTGACAAGATCCGGACCTAAATGACTTGCTTGCAATTTTTTCCTGCCGCCTGCTCTTCTTCATTTCCTTTTTCTCCTCAACGGGAGCCCAGCACTCTAAATAAGTATGAGTCCCTTGTGACAGGGCGCTGACCTAACTGCACGGAGCTTATACCTCCTTCGCAGCCCTACAGCTCTATGGATAACCTACCAAATTCGACTCCTGTTATGTTTTTGTTCCAGATCTCGCCTACCAGCTTGGTTACAGTTAAATGTTCTTTTTCTTCTTAATTTTGGTTAAGATAATCATAACAAATTAAAACTCAGACAGTTTTCCACGTTACAATTATGGTGATTTACGTAATCTGTGCCAACGAGTTTATTTAACGGGAGTTTAGTTGTGTAGAAAAAGTAGTTTAAATGATAATAGTTTTTAGTAAAAGAGAGTTATTGTTTTCCTTCCTTCATCCTGAAGTAAGAAACTAAGTATTTAAAATGAAATTAGAGAGTGGATCTTGTGCGTTAATTCATCTGAATGTAAAGCTGATTAAATTAACTTGATTTAGTTGCCTACAATAAATGGATATTTCAATTCATTTTTTTGTTGTTGTTTGATTGTATTAGTGCATTTTTTTACTATTAGTTGGAACAATGTTCAGTAGAGTTTATGGCAGCTAACATTAAAACTACTAAATTGATGAATTAATGTATTACCAGCCGGTAGGAATAGTAATCTGTTGGGACAACATGTTAACTACATTAAACTTAAGTAAATTATAGTAATTGGATTTATTTGTAGCATATTTGAATGGCACGTCGCCATAGCTGGAATAATTGATTAAGATCTTTAAAAGTTAAGAAACTATCTAAGATTTTTTTTAATTAAAATATGTGTTTGTTTTATTAATTGTTCTATGCTACTTACACTCTTACTTGGAAGTCGGGTTGTTTTGGGTTTTTTCCTAACACACTGCAAAACTCAAATTGTAACGATTTGATTGTGAGTTTTATAAATGTATTATTTTAAGTGGATAAAATCGCTTTTTTTGGAATGACGACTCATTTTTGCTGTCTTACCAGTTAATATTTGTTTCTGAGAAATTTTCTTGATTGCAGTGAAACTAATTGTAATTAAGGTAAATTATTAATTGGCACTTTGATAATATCATAAACATAATATTTGGTTATGAAAATTATAGCTATAACAATTTGGAGGAAGCAAAAAAGGAGAGAGCAAATGTTCCAGGACAACCATTTTATATGAAAATCAATGAACGAAGTTGAGCGAAGGCGAACTTTACACCATTTGTTGAGCGTAATAGAAAAACAAAAAAAGATATGGTATTAGAAGAACTACATGACGTTCAGACGAACTAGATTGTAATTAATGTCAATGTTATTGTGACTATGAATAGCTTAAAAGATCCAATTCACGAACTGATGAAGTTTTGAATAATTTTTGCGGAAACAAAATCAAAATTGTGGTCATGTGCCCAACTATGATTAGCCACCGAGGATCTGTGTTTTTTTACTATTCTTTATGTCCAACATAATTTTTTTTTGAGCAAAGAAATTTTCTTCCTTTTTGCAAAGTTTTAACGCTGTATAATTTTCTTGATATACATCAACTACACTTACATTATGCTAGGATTTTGTAAAAACTTCAATTCAGGTTAAAAAAAAACCTGAAAATTGAGCTCGTGGAAAACCCGAGTAAGTTTGTAACAATCTAATTTCCTAATATATTGTTAAGGTTATATGTACAGAAAATAATTCATAGACTGAGAGATGATGGCTGATTTCTTTAGTGTTGATTGGGAAATAAAATGTGAGCGGGCAAGCTGAGCAAAGAAAATGTCACTTCCCAATATGGGCAGCACTTATTGCCTGATGACCTTTAAAACATGATCATGTTCACTGTGTAAGAGATAGCCCATAAACACGTAATCTAAATAAATATTTCTTAAAATATGTTGCTGCATAGGGTAAAACGCTGCATATTCGACATGATGCAATGACTAAATGGCGAAACTCTGAAAGAAAGTCGTCATCGTCATGAAAAGGGGAAGAAATTTAAAAGGAAAGATTATGTTGGCATATTTCTTTAACAGAAAGAGAATGATTCATCTTGAATTTTCTTTTGAAATTTGAAGGATGCAAAGCATCGTTTTATTTAAATATTTCGGAACACCTGTTAAGAAGAATTCTTTATGTCCAACACAAACATTCTTTATGGTGATTCACATGGTGATTGGTTCTTTCACGATAATGTACTGATTCCTGGAAGAGTGATTGCACAAGAAATTTCGGTTAACAGTGAGGATGCATTTGCAAACATGTTCTTTAGTTTCCAGGTTTCGTTTACTTTATTTTCTATTTCAAAGTGTTTCAATGAATGCATCAGATAACTACTGAAATAACACCCAATCTGTAGCGCCAAGTATTTGAACAATAACACAACAAGAACATGGAACAATTTCCTTCACTTCTTGCCAGATTGCCATTTTGTATATTAATGCAAAAATAAATTAATTTGAAAAAATAATGTTTATTTTTTATTTTCTAAACTGTCTCAGTATTTAACTGCAATATTGTGCATTAGTTCTGTTGTTTCAAGAAATTCTGTTTATGTCACATTACAGCTTATATACGGGCGATCCACAATTTCATTTTTAGTCATATGAACAAATTAAAAAGTTATATTTTTGTACACTTAAAATAAACCATATTTTTTATTTACTGATTTTTAATTTTTATTATATGTAATGCGAAAAAAGAACATAGAAAGAAAATCACTAGCTCTGATTGCATAGTATAAGTATAGACATGAACGTAAGACAGGAACGAAGTCAGTTTGATGTCACCCTTTTCTGGCCTATCCGATTGTAAATTCAACATTTTGTGTAATTTATAAATCTTATCTCAACAGCACTTAAAAATCCTGAAACCAAATCAGAATACAGAGAACTGAATCATTCAATTACTATTAGTGACTATATGATAGCAAAAAGAATCTAACAACTTTAACTGTACTAAAATTTAAAAACTGAATTAGAAATTCAACAACATCTTCATTTGAATGATCATTGCGTGCGAAAATTCTGGGATGATTAGTATGACCATTAAAAGCAGGAATAAGTGAGAAAAGTTTAACACGAAATTTAAGAAAATAAATAAACTTTAATGAATTTTGTAAAAAATTCAAAGGAATATTGTATTTTCATTACCATAATAGACCTGTGAAAAGTCCAAAGAAATCAGATTCTACATTTGAAGATTTAACTAGACAATATCTTTAGCGACTTAGAGGAATACTTACTTATCTTTAGCAACTTAAAAGATTTGGACCATTATATTACGTCATTTTGTAGTTCTTACATATATTCTTATTCACGCTGCTTGGCAAGTGACACCATTGCCAAATATCTTTAATTTATTTACCACGTGGCCTACGAGATAGTCATTTCTTATATTTATTTCCTGCTTTTTATTTCTGCTATTCAGTAAAACAGAGCACCTTATTTTTCAAATTTAATCATTGTGCAACTGATCAACTAAACCAATGATTTATAAACAGAAAACATATAAAAAATTATTGCATTTCTCTGTACGTACTGTCGTGTTGTAGATGATTAATTCATTCACCTAGCAACTGGAAGATCTCCAATTCAAATACTGTCAAACACATAGTTTGTTTATTAAGTTTCAAATCAAGTCTAAATGATCTCTACACTGGAGTTTGAAGTAAAATATTGTAGCTGATAACTTATCACCACCTGAATTTGATAGAATGGGTCTCGTACATCTCCCATTTTGCCACTGAAATTTAGGTGAATATAAAGAATTATTTCATAAACCTCCATTCGGTGTTAGCGCTATCATATAGAACTAGCAATTGGATGAACGGGATTCGAAACGGGGAAAGTACAGCTAATTTTTCCGGTTTCTTGCTCGTAAAACTTTAGTGATTTCAACTAACGCTCTTCTTTTTAGTTAAATCCTTTATTGTTTTTAATAATGCATACAATTAAGTTAATGAAAATATTTAGGATGTATTTACGTATCAGAAAATTTTAGGACATTTTTGGAGCATTATTGTAAATTAAAAAGAATTTTAATATGCTAAATTATGTACCTCAACAGAGAATTTTGTTTGATAATTTTTTTAATAAATGCATTGAATTTACTCAACATCAGACTGATAATTATAAATATTTTCTGCAATATTGTCGTTACTTAGAAAAGAATCCAAAGCCATATATTGCCATCCCAGTATAAAGTAGGTTTTAGTTCACGTTTCAAACTTATAGCAATGAATTAAATTGATAATATATTTACCTATTCGAAATACTTTATTGTATTTGTTTAATACGTTTTTGCTTAGGGAGAATAAATTGGAGAATAAACTATTTGATTTAAGTAACACTCTCTTATACAGCATTAAACAACTGCGCATATAGTATTTTTACTACTTTCTATAGAAACTGAAATATAATTAGAATATTTTACATTACTATTTCATTAGCAGAGCCTTTTTTCATTTTTCATTTTCTTATCTTAATCAAATAAAGAAAGCTATGGAACATGCAGTGCATGGCGGTCTTAAGAAAATGTAGATTTAACTAAAGTAGTCTGCTATTTTGTTTTTATCCAATAAAATTATCAAATTCCGATTTTATCCACCATCATGCAGAAATTTCTGACTTTCGTATCGATTAGGAAAGACGCAATCTCGCTACTAATCAGATTGTTATTGATCAACCAGTGCATGGTGTCCCTCACCTAATAAAAGCTCATTTGTGGAAGGGTTTAGTCAGTTAGCCCATCTGACAAGTCTCAGGATAAGAAATAGTTTCGTATATCGACTTCTTGGCTTCCCTTATCGTAATGATTTGGGTATACGTATTCCATATTTTTCATTTTTATGCAAACTTCAGGAAAAAAAAAACTTTTTCTTCAAAGAGTGTGAAAGGAAAAGCATATACTGTAAGGTAAAAAGTATAATTAACTATTTAATGGCACCTAATTAAACTTTGTTTCTCAGACGAATTATCTAAGTCTAAATAAAATTCAATCAAATCTTCAATAACAGATGACAGGTAAAACTTTATCGCAATGCTTATTAAAGCAGCGTCTTCTAGTCCAAATTAAGAACGATTAGCCGCAAGGTTCGGGTTCTTAATGAACAGCACTAAACCTAAAACACATCGGTTGAATTTCACTTAATAAAATTAATCTGATCTATCTAAAGGAATCTTAATGATGTTCTGTAACACATAAACTATTCACCAGTCCACCGGATGATTCGTTGGCGGGCTGGTTTTCTTAGTTTAATCAACTACTAGATGATTGTCACAATGCTCTATAAATTACAATTTTATTTGTTATTTAACATAATCTGCATTTTGATGAACGCCGACGGAAACGACAGTTTGGCAGAGAAAACCTTTAACATGAAACTAACTTACTAGGTAACATAAAGCCTTTGAAACTAATTAATGGTGGCTTTATTTAAACAGTAGTAGCTGCTGCAATTGCCTAGAAGTTAGTAAAAATGTCTGCAATTCGTATAGACTTCTCCCAACGTTGCAACCCACTTTAAGAAAAGACCTTTAATTTGTCGACAAATCGGCTTGCAAATACCCATTTTCCAGAATGTTGTCACTCGCTGCTTATTTTTCGAGATATAAATTGCTTAAAAATTGAGAGGACTAAAAGCAATAAGTAGACTTGTTAATAATTAAAACAATTATTTGATACTTAATAACATATTTTAGATGATGTAATTTAAATTATATCCAGATTTTGATATATCCCATTAATCAGTTTTATGAACTTTTCCAGCATCATAATAATTAAGTAAGGATGTTTTTTACAGTTTATACTACGTATCTCGGTAGAAGAAGTTTAAGACTATTATTTTTTCATCATGTCGAAGAAACTGCTATAGTAATTCTTATCTTAACGTTTTGGACAATTTGTGCAGGAAAAGGTGGGTGTTGCCATTCGAAAATTTCAAAATATTTTCACCGCAACCGCTATTGTTTTAAATTTTCACAATCTTGAGAGCAACCCATCAAATAATAATACACTGAATTAGGGATAGCAAATCATTAACACCTCCAAAATTAGTTGGACCTCCTCTGGCCTTGGTAACGGCTGCTACATGACGAGGCATAGATTCAACAAGTTTGCGGAAGCGTTTCACTGGAATGGTTTTCCAAACATCGACTAGGGTTATCCGTAATTCAGGAAGAGTTGCTAGCGATGTGTTTTCACACCTTTATCCAAAACATCCCAAAGGTGCTCAATAGGATTTATGTCAAGACTTCTAGGTCGCCCATTCATGACAGAGTAGTCAAAGGAATGTTTATTCAACAGGGCAGCAGCCAACTGGGGTCTATGAGAGGTGCAATTAATCTTGCTGGGTTGCATCATTTCCGTGTGAATGATAGGACAACATAATTGGATGAAGGTTATCGCCCAGCAACTCTACGTATCTAATCGCATTTAGGAAGGTTCGTACAGGTACCAAAGATCCCAAACGTTGCCAAGATAAAACACCCCAGACCATGATTGAGCCGCCATAACAGCCATACCTTGTTCATTTCCAATCTGGCATGCATAATCCATGGTTTCATAAACCTAACGCCATATTCTCCGCCTCCCTTCGGTGTTAAGAAGCAAAAATCGAGACTCCATCCTACACGTTTTCCTGTCCTCTAGAATCCATGTCTGATGTCAAGAGATAAGAAGTGCAGCCCAATGACATGCATCGAGAAATAGCACTCTCATGGGTCTACGGCTTCCGAAGCCCATATGGTGAAGCGATAAATACACGGTCCATTTACTGACTGTAAAACTGGTGCCTTGAATTAGCCGGGGTGCTAATCTGGGCTAATATTTGGATTCCCTGGCTATGTACAATACGGCTGATCTGTCTCACACCAGGCACGTTCAAGACTAACTCCTTTGCAGTTTGCTTGATAGCTAGTTTTTCCACCATAAGGTGTATTCTCCGTATAGTTTTGACACTGTCGAATTTGAAAAATCCTAGCTCTCTGTGGATTTGAGAAATTGAATGGCTGGTACACTGAGTGCCTACTATTAGCCCGCGATCAAAGGAGTCTACATCAGATGTTTTACTCATATTGGCAATTGAAACGACTGGTTAACAACAACCAGAGTACTAGCTATATCCTCAGTTAGCACAACGCCCTCACATGAGCACAAATGCGGGCAGCACTTCACAATTTACGTAGCCGTGCCTATCCCTAATTCAGTGGCACTTTTATACATCTGAAATTTAATTTTGATTGGTTGAGCGGATAGCCGCTATGGGTTCATATATCTGGGAAGTTGTTTTATGGCCACGCTGTACTTAGAGAAACATATGCAAACACGATACGATTTTCACAAATATGCACAGAAAGTCGTGGGACGTTTTATTAACGAAACATTTTATTGCTGAATAGTTACATATTTCACATGGAGGTGCTCTAATGGTATTTCTTATCGGATTATTTGACGATCATTTATGGTCATCCTGAGTATACACCCTTACAAAATCTAACATGGACAGGAGCTGAAATCAAAGCTTCGAACTGACGTCAAGAATTTGCAAACTGGGAATTTGTAAATTATACTGTGCTAGTGTAAAAATTTCTGATGCATCACTTTTCGGTGAAAATATATCTGTTCTGACAGTAAAATCTTCCATTATTAAAGACAGAACCTTGTTTTTTGGTTATTTTTGTCAAAAGCGCATTGTACTTTTTACTATCTAGTCTTTTCAGACTTTTAATTTTTACTTTATCTGTTACTGTTGAATCACTCGGTGTAATGTTAAAATACTTGTAGAACAGTCTTATACTTCTTGTGATTCTCAAAGGATCGCAGGACTGCAGAAATACAATGATGCATGTACTCTGTGGGTGTGTAGAACCATTCTGTAGGCTTTGAAAACCATGCTTCTTTTAAGGGAGTCCACAATATTGTTATACTTGGAGGTGCAAGAATTTCGTTTCTGCAGCGCATTGCGTAAAATTCTAGATATATTCGATGATCATAAGATGTGGTGACTAGTGTGGTAATGGTAAGATTTTATTTAAGACTTAAATTTAAAACAATACTCATTTAGTGTTGGTTTTGTATCTAGACGTGTTGACTGCTCATTGAGCTATCACAAAAATAAGAAATTTATCAAAATGAAGGCAGAACATTTCCAGACATACAAAGTATTCAGTAAAGTGTCTCAGTTAAATTACCTCCATACCACTAGTGAGTTGAAACACAAGCTCTAAAGTCTACTGTTGACATACTGAATTGCCGCCTTCCTGCGTTTTTATCAACGCATACATCTTTCTACATATCCATAGCACGACTCGGTTTCAAATTCCGGTGAACAGGCTGACTGCATGGGAGATTTCAAGATTTCTTCTTGTGTACGTCCCAGTCTTCCCTAAAGGCAAGGCTCCTCTTAGGTAGATAGCCCCAGAATGCTGCATCATAATGTGATATTTAATCCTAAACCTAATCTTTCTATCTGTTCGATGCAGATGGTGCGAGATTGGTCAGACCAACTACTCATTTCGTAATTCTTAGTTTCTAGTCATTCCGGGCTTAATAGTAGAAAATTTGGATCCCAGGTAAGGTGCGTGATCCTGTACAGTCATTTAAACTAAACTCATGTTTGCTTTCGACTCCTAAATTCCGGTGTCATAAAGGAGATGCTTCGTTACTATCGCATTTGTGTTTGTTGAGATTCCCCCATTAATTTTCGATAGTACTTTGGATAATATTATACCCCTATGGCAAGAAATGATGCTTGACAGCTGGTGTTGGTTGCGTTCATCTAACGTTTACAGCCATACTGTTATCACGGCCAAAGTTTTGCCGACTCATAGTCGGCAAAAATCGTTTAGTTTTTGAGAAGTTTACTTTTAAAGAAGTTTAAATCGTGACTATGAGTCACGATTTAAACTTCTAATCAGGATATATATTTAAAATAGTAATATGGGAAACTTGTTCGCCTCTGAAATGTCATGACCTGTCTCAAGAACTTTTATTATTATACAGTATAAGAAATTGATTAAAACATTCTATTATGCTAATGTAACTCACTTTCTAAAGCACAAGCGGATATAACACATGATGTCCATATGTGGCGTTACTATACATTCTGTACCATCATTTCTAGCCCGTTAGTGTATAAAATTCATACACAGATATATTTACGTACGCTCGCGCACATACACACAACTTGTATATACACTCACTTCCAAAAGTTAAGCACAGAGAGGAAAATGCTAATTTCCGGAAGCCAATCAGAATTGAAGAGTATGCAATTCGCTTCAGAGGAAGATGGAAGTATGCAAATATATTAGGTAGCCGCCAATCGCGCTTTCATGTCAAGAAATATGCAAAAAAGGCAGTCTTATAAGAAGCCAACTTTACGAAGGCTTACAGAAAATGATTGTAAGTGCTGATAGAAGGTGTTTAAAACTTTCGTACAATTTGTTTTCAAGACATACGTGTTTCAATTGCTTCCAGTAGACGAATGGAAGATTCTGAGCTCTGGCGTGCTGTGGGGCGCATTGAGGCAGGACAGTCGATCACAGATGTTGCTCTTTTCTTCGGCGTTCATCATTCTGTAATTTCACGTTTATGGAAACAATTCCAAACCACACAGATAGTTGTCCGAAGGCCCGTAGCCGGTCGCCCAAGGGTTACAACCCCCGCTGAAGATCCATATATTGCTATTGTAGCCAAGCAGAATCGCATAGCGACCTCTACACGTGTGACATCTATGGTTACAGCGTCTATTAGTAAGACGATATCTGCAGCTACTGTACGCCGAAGATTACATATGAGTGGACTGTACGCCCGAATATCTCGAGTTTGTGTTCCTCTATCCCTCCAGTCAAGAGGGGCACGATTACAGTGGTGCCGAGAACATGTCAATTGGAATGTGTCTGACTGGGTCAATGTCATGTTTACTGATAAGTCAAGATTTGCTCTGGAGCCAGATAGCGAGAGTATAAAGATATGGCGTGAACAACGAACACGCAATGAGTCCCAAAACATGACCGAACATCACGCATTCCGAGGTGGATGCATTATGGAGCGAGCAGGAATTTTATTAAGATACCGCACCGTCCTACCCATCTTTAAACGGAGTTCTTTGACGGCTGTCCGGTATCGAGATGAAGTCCTAGAACCCATTGTGAGATTGTACGCTGCAGCAGTTTGCCCTACTTTTGTTTTAATGGACGATAACGCACGTCCCCATAGAGCTGACATCGTCCATGGCTACCTGGAGGGTGAAGGGATTGCGCGTATGGCGTAATCAGCATATTCGCCCGACCTTAATCCCATTGAAAATCTTTAGGATGCTCTCGGCCGTGCTGTATCTTCATGTTTCCCACCTCCAGCCACTCTTATTGAGCTGGAAACTGCTCTACAAGAAGAATGGCGATTGCTTAATTCTACGGTGGTTAACCACCTAGTTGAAAGCATGGTCACAAGGTGTAAACTTCGTATACAGATGAGGAGGGATCACATACCCTTTTAATGTCCTTTTTTCATTTTATGCTGTTTATTTTCACTTTATACATAATTCTATTTAAGTCTCCAGAATGTCTTTATCTGATAACTTACAAAAAATTAATATTGTTTTCATTTCTGTATATAATTATTGATTTTGTTTTATGAATAAATATATATGCTCCATTCCTGCCGAATTTTGTGTCAATCAAAGCAGTATTTGTTGATTTGTTTGCATTTTTCATCTTCGCGCTTAACTTTTGGAAGTGAGTGTAATTAGTATTACTTATACGTACAGATAGAGAGCGGGATGCTGAAGTGATTTACATAGTAACGAACGATGAAAATGACTTGGGCAGTAAATAAGTTTAGAAATTTCACCCGCCAAGTCTGAAAGTGAACCAATAAGTGCTAATATAGTGTATATCCTTTGATATATGAGCATGCATATATGAGCATGCAAAGATCAAAGAAGCAGTCATTGATTGTTCTTAACTTAGACATTGCATCGCAAGAGTACTTTAGTTTATTACAAAGCAAAGGTTACTTTATAAAAATAAAGGAAATTCCTATTTACTGTATATGAAGGTAAGCACAATATCAATAAGCAAGAATAATTCATACTCATCTAAATATAATTATTAGGTATTCATTTAGAGTGACGTATAAGTCTATTAGAAGTAACAGGTCTCCAAAACATTGCATTTCAGAACAAAATTTGCCAAAATGCCTCTTTAAATATTTTATCACGTTAAACTTTGAAATGATAAAATAGGATTTCGGAAGAATGTGACAAACTTTAAATTTTTAGAAAATTTCCTAGATGTTAGGGTGTATAAAAAGCCATTTTCAAACAGATTATTATCCGTTATTTCTGACTTCGGACAAATGCGATACATAAGTAATGCGCGACATTTACTGAAGAGTTGAATCCTCATGAGACAAATTTGTTTATACTGAGAACGCGGTTTAGGTTCAATCTTTCGTATAAAATGAATAAGATAAAATTATTCTTTCCGCATGGTGTAAGTACTTTTACCTTAAACTACAGGAAAGCTTGCGCGAATTTCTTTAAAGTTGCTGCATGCAAATCGGCACTTCTATATTTCATGAGATTGCCTATTTATACTAAACTGAAGCTTCTGTTCAAGGGAAAAAACGCAAAGTTTCTTACTACATCTTACAAGTTTTAGGTTTAAGAATATATGATACACTAAGGAGCATATGAAAATGTTAATATCTTGTGAAAACTACTTCGCTTTCGTTTACTTATAACTTCAAATTGTCATTATGAGGAAAGTTAAAATATTCGTATGACAGTAAAGATGAATTTGCTCTCAGTTAAAGTAATTTTGAAAGAGCTGATTCAGTTGTTTGAAAATGCTGTTAGGAATTTTATCCACCTATAATCAAGCCGAAATTAAAATATCTTTTGAGATCTTTCCGAATTAAATTAATATGCATAAAAATGTTTTTAATATGTTATAGCAATGAAGGACTTGTTCGTGCTTCCTTTAATGCTGGTGATCTATTTAAACAGAAACTGGATACTAAACATGAATTTAATTCACAGTGCACTCTTGGTGTTACATCTTCAAATTAAACGTGTAAAATTTCATTTAGAATGAAAGCACATTTGGGGAAATCGTGCTGTGCGATATCTAATTAAAATACACGCGAATCTCTTCGGAAGAATGGGGAAACACCTGCATTGTGCTTTTTATTTGTAGTAAAAATAATAATTAAACCAAAAGTGTCTTAATTTCTTCAGTATTACCATTTACTTTATGCAAAATTCACATTCGATAACTGCTGCTGGAGTAAGGCATCCCTGGAAGAACTTCTAGGTGAATCTTTCCTGGACAGACGCCTATAAGTTACGTAATTGTATGTGAAATTCTTGTTGTCTTCATTTTCTTCTCTGGTTGGTCAAGCTACAAAGTGCTGCTGAGGAACAAATTGTGTGTTAAAATTAAAGAGTTCTTCTAGGAACACTTAGCTCTAGCCTTACAGCCCCAGATGAGCAAAAATTGTTGTCTGGTGAGCCATGTGAAAGCGATGAATTATTAGATCACTACTCCTTCAAACAGTCATAGACAGTGAGACATGGACATATTTTTTGGTAATACAATGCCTTATTTCATGCAAACGTATGCGGTTAATGGATTTGCAAGGCAATGCAAATATCCCGCAACAGATTTCATAGTAAAACGCTACAGGAGGTTCTTGTCCCTGCGAAGGATTTATGTTTCTTTACTTTGACTTCTGAGAAATTAAACTCTTACCAGTCTATATTTTGTGCAACACTTAAACAAATTCTCCTCATAAACAATGCACATGCTTTGGAAGAGCTGAATGCTGAAAATAAATATCTCTGCTGCCATTCAGAGTACAGAGCGGCAAAAACTCATGATTTTACTAGAAACATAATGAAACTTGTAGATAAATACATAAGGTATTTCTCCTGCCTTCTTCGCATGCCTTCGTGGTGAGGTGATCAGCATGCTCGACGTGTATCTGAGAGATCCGTTATTCGATTCCCGGCGAAGGCGTGGCTCATTTTTCATGATCCCTGCTTCCAAATAACTTATTGTCTCTAGAAAGCATAAAATTAAATGGACGTAAATTCCAACATGTGCAGCACTCAGGATTCTCGTAGAGACGTATGGTTACTCTTTGTACCAAGGGTCATATTTAAATCAACGCTTAAACTTTTGTTTTCACCATTTAAGCTTTTCTACTTTTTAATGAAACTAAAATAGTTACAAAAATTGTTCTATGTTTCGTTGCTTGTATGGTTTACTTACCTCAGATGAAGATAAAAATTAAAATGAAATTTTTTTGTTGTTATCTTAGTTGTCTATGATCTTTATTACATTGTCGGTCTCTTACTGCGTTTAATACATATCAATTATTTTGGAAATTGAAACTAATACTTTTGATTGTGAAAAATAATTTAAGTCATATTTGCAATGTACGATCTGAAACGTTTAAATTACTCTACATCTTTTAGATCAATGGTTTAATAAATATTATTAAAACGTTTTGAAAAATAATCTATTTTATCTTTTTCACTCGTTTCGAAACATGTTTGTAGACGTTGAGTACTTACCCTTAAACATATGAAAAATACGTTTATGGCCGCTTTATGAAAAATTATGTCATTTAAATTTTACTATTATAGTATATTTAAAAATATGGTATTTATTTTTAAGCACGGCAAAGCGTTCATTGTCGCTGTTTGAAATAAGACGTCAGTACCTCTATACTACCCTGAAATATGTTATTTGTAGCAACAACAGATAGGAATAAGTTTCTATTATTTGATATTTTGCTATCAAAGTACAAACCTATCCAATATACCTTTCGTATATCAGTTAGGTTTGTACATTCTAAATGCAAGTTTGTACATTGTTTGCATATTATAAACTTAGCTACGATACGTTTTCTTCAGCTTCCATCATTAAGATTCCAAACAGATAAGCTTTTGTTACTATACTTCTTAGCGGTTGTAATGCTTTTGAATTCGAATTTTTTATTGCTGCAAAAATAAACATGTATCTAATAGCAAATAATACATTCCAAATTTGTTTAAAAATCATAAAACGAACGGAATGCCTCTAAGGAACTGACGCGGTATTCTGAAGATTTTGGAAATGCGTAAATTAGACACAATTTAACTCACTAGAGAAATTATCGTCAGAAGTTCTAATCTTTCTTGGGACAAGAATGTTGGAATTATCATTTTGCTATGAGTTCAAGGAATTGTTAGAGATATACAAATCTCTTCTAAAGTCAGAATTTATCCTCTGAAATACGAAGATGTTTAATCTAATTCAATTTCAAGCGTTTGATGTGGTAAAGAGAATCATAATTTCTTCTCAAATTTAGTGATAAATTTTGATTCTTGATAATTATTGAATGAAGTTAAATTAAGGATGCAAATGCTTGAAGTTCTGTAATATGTTCTCAAAATTTATTACGAATATAAGCATATGTATCTGAGATCCGAATACTCATTCATATTGATTTTCTGTCTTGGTAACAAAATACACTCAACGCAATTCTAATTTCAGTTTTCATGTTTTTATGTAGATAATCAATTCAGTGTCTATGTCGGATTGCTTATTCTTTCAGAACTCGTTTGTTTAAACAAATGAGCACACATGTGTAAGCAACATAAATGAAGTACGAGGAATATTGGAACATTTTACAATTGAAATTTGTCAACTTTTACGGTTAGTTATATGGCAGGGAAATCGAACTCGATTTAAATGATAGACGAAAATCATTGAAAAGCTTGTTCAGAGTTCTAATTATTGGAGTAGCGAACA
>KK115351.1:272155-290113 GCA_000611955.2 Stegodyphus mimosarum
GCATTCCTGTAAGAAACGAAATTAGTTCAGGGACTGCATCGCAGAAAATTAACTGAAGGAAGATACAAAGGGAAAATATTAGCAAAGCATTATTAGTTGCAAAACCAACATACCTATTATACGTGGGGAAGGATAGGATAATATGCTAGTTAGAAAGTCAATGTACGTTTACGTAATTACAATGGGAAAATGAAGAGAAGTTTGCACTCCTTTTTTGTGCAAGCCTCTTTGTTTTTTCATTTTAATTATAACTGCTGTACGATGAAGTTCTTTTCTATGCTTCTAAAGCTCTCTAGTTGTTTCAATTCTCTAGTTTCCAAGCCAAATGACTTCAGCTCAGTGCCAGAGATCAACTACCAAAATTTCTAAGAAACCTTAAAATATTTACCTTCGACATAGCTAAAGCTCAGAGAAAGAACAAATGTCGAAGGCGAAAATGTGTTTTTTACAGCTGAGAAAATTTTATCTTTATACTTCAATGAAAAACAAAAAAACATTAAGCTCATTGAATCAAAGGAGGAACAGCATGATATTCTGAATTTTAACACTTCTTTCAGTTGCAGATAAAAATAATATTCTGGAGCCTCCCCCTTCGAATAACCTAAAAGTGAATACTTTTCTATCTCGAAAATGTAAATATGCACTTTTCTTATTAAAAAATTAAAATTAAAATTAAATTAAAATTTCAGAGAAAATGAAAATTTTCTCCCATTTTCTTGAAGATAGTAATTATTAATATTAGTAATATTCTATTACTCATTCAAAAACATGCTTTATATTTATATAATATTGTCGTCTAGATCTTCTGTTAGGTTATAAAATTAAAATATATTAAATTTGTAACTTTTCAAGTGACATATTATCAGAATTCTCTAACTAGGAAAGTTAACTAGCATAACAAGTGAATAAAAGGCGGAAGCAAGAATATATCCCCATATATAGATTTAAAATCTCTAAAATAATAGTAAGTAGTTACAAATCTGAATGCTAGCAAATGACTTTAAATTAAGCTTTCTTATAGTAATTTAATTACAGCGTTCCTAAAGAATGGAGAATTAATTTAACAAAGATTAAAATTTATTTTTAGTGATTTCGTTCACTTGAATTAAAGAAATGTACGAAACATTTCTTTAAAATTCATATTTTTATTCAATTTTAAATTTTGATATTTACTATTATTAATTCAGAATTTAATATTTAACTCAAACCTAGTTTAAAAGTTCAAAATGGTAATTTAAGCTTTAAAGTAAGTACGTGAGTAAGTACGTAAAGGATTACAAACTTAAAATTCAGGCATAGCTGTAAATAATTTCTGTAAAATTAAATGAATGAATTAATAGTCCTTTAATGAAATAGTAATAGTCCTTTGATGAAACGTATAAAAGACTCTGTAAAATGTACCCCTAAGATATCTGGATCAAACTGAAAGAATATTGAGTTGATAGTTTTCTGTCCCGTTTCTGGGACAAAACCTGTTTCTTTACCTATTAAAATGCAGTACTCTAACATGCAGACAACAATCCAAGGAAATTCATTTTAATTTGATAAAAATAGCTTCTACGTATATGCAAACAGTTAATCAAACGGAATCTAGAACTTCATTCCTTAAGAGTTAAAAGTAAACTGAATAGGAATGCTAACAACCTTCTTCTCTGATGAATCTCTGAAACCCTGATTCCTTCAATTATATGAAACGTAAAGTTCAGTTTAGAATTAAAAATGAATAAATATCATTGCAAGAAATTTAAGATACTTTTATACTGTGTGCTGAGTCTGTTCTAATGCATGCAAAATTGATAAAATAATGACTAACGCCATTTTGGAGATTCCCAGAGTAATGATAATAAGACACTGAGACCAGTTAGTGTTATCTATACATATAAAGAAAAAGACAGTTGGTTTGTCCTCTAATAACTCAGTCACTACTATAGCTATCGTCACCAAACATTCTGCCATTCTTTTCTAGGTCCGGGAAAAGGTCGATGTCCACATTTTTCGAAATAAAAATAGTTAAAAACACAGATAGTAATTAAAACCTCGGAAAAAAGATCATTTTAGACCTCAGTTTTACGAGTGGCAACAGTCTCGCAAGCTGGAGATGAAAATCTGCTTCATTTCGAAAAACGTTGCCACTGCTCACTTTTAAATCGTAGCGTTTGTTAATAAAAAATTATTAAGTTTTACGATGAAATAAAAATAGCATTGCCAAACATTAAATACATTATTCTCAATTCCAAAAATTCTTGGGAAGCCATTTTGACTGTTCCCATCTTCGTAAGATTTTAATCAGCCTAAATATTAATTAAAAACTGTGAAAACGCTAATTTTCGCAATCAATTTTCTGAGTGGCAGCAGTCTGGCGTGCTTTATTTCGTAAAGTGTTGCTATTACTCGCTTTCAAATCGTAGAATTAGTTAATTAAAAAATTTGTAGTTTTCATAAAATCTAAACATATAAAGAAGGATGCATTTGTGTTTGTTTGTTCGCGTTATTGATTTCTGATCAAATATGATCCATGTTTTGCGTATTTAAGCGACTAAAATTGAATATAGGTAAAATATTGGATGGAACTTGAGCTTTTACTATCATTTGATTAGAAAGACGAAAATTCTTAAAAACTGCGTGCCATTGTTGATGATATAGTGAGAGAGAGTTAGCTTATTTTTGTATCGAAACGTTTTATGTGATTTCATATCGCATCAGACGGAAAAACGTATGATTACAAATCGTACTTTTTGTATCATTATTAGAGAAGTATTACAGCGGTATTGTTCTCTTTGTTGTTAGATGCATTACCCAAAATCTAACTTAACTAGAATCGGGTTCTTCTGCTAGTATAAGATCATGTTAAATATAAGAAGCTGAGGATTATTCACAGGTCGAAGAATATATTTATAAATTGCAGAATAATTTATTCATTCATAAAAAAGAGCGCTTAATGGGACTGCGTCAAATAAA
This sequence comes from Stegodyphus mimosarum, assembly GCA_000611955.2. Lineage (NCBI taxonomy): Eukaryota > Metazoa > Arthropoda > Arachnida > Araneae > Eresidae > Stegodyphus > Stegodyphus mimosarum. Next base: position 275,114 of record KK115351.1, read on the forward strand.
TTTTAATTGTGGAGAAGGGCACACTTTAAGTTTCGCTTTAAGCTATCGATGAACAATTGCCATTGATTTGCGTTATAGTCTGAAATTCCCAACTCTTCTATAAAACGTTATGGCAATACACAAACCATTTCAAAATTATTGCAGAAATGAACTTTCTCTTGATCAGATGTAGGATATCTTAGCTCCATTTGCAAGCAGGTTTTTATCGTGCATTCTTGATGATAACAACTCTGAAGCTTTTTTGAATAGTCCCAAATCTCAAACCATGTTAAATTGTTCAACTTATGATAGTCATGCCCCTTACAAACGGAATCCTCTTCAATTCCAAACTCGTCGTTGGGGTCAATTCGATATTTACCAGAATCATATTCTTGCATTTCCAAAGAGCATAATTATTTGAGAACTGGCATTGGGAGTTAAATTGAATAAGGCATTGGGTATATAGCTGATAGTAAACACGGATACTCTAATTTACATTTGTTTTTCTTGCCATATCCTAACATTATCACCATACAAAATTAACGATCACTTGCATGATTTTTGGGCTCACGCAAGGAACCAAATGGAAGCTTCCACATTCAGAAACTCTCGCCACATTGCTTGCATACTTCGTGAGGGGTTCATGATTTATCTTAATCACCAATTTTTATTTTAATATAGGCTTTCCTGTCAAATGTACTCATGTTTGTCCTCTGACCGGAAATAGTAAAACTGCCACATACAAAACAAAAAGAAACGGGGCTGTTTAAGCAATTACGACGTAAACTAGCAGAGGTAGACACAAGGACAGGTTTCAGTTTATATATTAATAACAACTAAACACTGCTCTGAATTGTAACCGTGTCATTTCCACTACCCTAGCCAGACTGAGGACAGAACACTTCAAAGAATGAAGATATCCTCTGATGGCCAGGGAAATTATAACAGCTGTTTTCACTGTACTGATACCCAACTTTCTGCGGACCATCTCTTCGACTGTCCTGCTATTTTGGTCAAGCTCTTCAGCTCGCACCAACTCCTCTATTCTTCGAAGATTATTAATGTTGCTGCGACTGTTCTGGATATTTTCGGTCCTACTTGACTCCTCTGCACTGACTCCTTGGACAATATAACAACAACTAAACACTGGTAACCTTGTATACAAACAAGAAGTCGTACTCCACGTTGGAATGCGCTTCACTATATCAAAGCGACAGTACTATAGTGTCTCAGGCGTAATTAAACTAGTGTAAACAAGTATGTATCTGTCGCTGGTAATCTTAATAACTTACAGAAATATATTTAACATTTTCATGCCTCAAGGTACGCTATCAGCTTCTTACTGTAAAACAGTACCTTTGTTATTTCCGACAATATAATGTGCGACATTAAGAAGTATTTTTGTTTTGACACAGAGCCTAGTGACGTTGTACACAGTTTCTAGCTCTTTATTAAAATATTTTCAGCACTGTGATATATATACATATATATGGCCATATGCATACATGGATGACTAAACTGCATTCAGATTAGCAAAATTTATAGAATTTTCCAAAAGCTCACTTTTTTATATATATAATGACTTTTAATTTTGTCAGTAATGGAAAGTAAGAATAATTTTATTTTAATTATGTTTTATTTTGTTTTTCGTTTTATCTAATCGGGTATTAAAATAACTTAAAAGAACTAAATAAAATAAAAAATAAGCGTTTTGTAGAATCGTAAAATTAATATTCTATAATCAAACTGAACACTTTTTTTTGATTCTATATGGATTAAAAATATGACACTAATATCCTTCAAAGCATTTCCTTCAAAGTTTATTCGGCTATAGCTATAGTCGTTTTTCATCTGCAACAATTATTGACTTACAACTACACGCAGCTCAGAGTTATCAAAATACTAGTATGTTGTATAAAGAAAAGAAGATGAAAGCTACTGCGAAAATTCTCTTTCACGTTGATAAATATTTATAAATGATCTACACTTTTAATTTTCTTCGCAAACTCCAAAATTTACATATATCTTCTAGACTTGTCTCTAGAGTCGGTTCACTGAGATTACCTTAAATTACAAATGTTTTCAATTTGTAAACTCTGAAGGCGTTGTTTTGAAAACACGTTGTCGTCTCCTGACAGTTCGAAGAAGATAGCTTCAATACAAGGATGCAAAGCAGCCTCTGACAGGTTGCGTTAATTTATGGAGTTAAAAGAAATAATGAATTATGGATGTCTTTGCAACTACGTCCGTTTGGAGTCTAATTATCTCCTCTAGTGGATTGTTCCGAAATAAATTTATCTCCGAGTATAGGAAGTGGTGTTTGCTTAATCAACGCAGACATGAAAGTACACGAAAAATTGATGATTCTTCATTTGTAGATCATCTGAAAAGTAAACTCCGATAAAGAAATACGCTTTAAAATGGTATTTTGTTATTGAAATTTGGCTATCTTTTATAACGAATTTATGTATAAAACCGGTCTGAAATTATTCATTTAAACAAATACATTCCAAACGAAAGCTTCTCATGATAATACAAGGTATTCGTTGTCTGATATAAATTTTAATTTGTTTTAAATATCGATTTATTACACTTTAAACTTCATCATAATAGTTTTTTACTGATAGTGTAATGATTGAATATATATATATATATGTGTGTGTGTTCAAGATAAAATATATGTAACTATAAATTATACTTTAAATTCGCAAAACCCTTTTAATTTTCTCTTTTTATTTTGATAACTTCCCCTCTCTATTCTAAAAACAGTAATAAAATTTTCAAAACCATTTCTTATCTGAAAACTACAGTAGAAGTTATTTCTTTATTCAGCATTAGCAGAACGCAAATGTTAAGGTAAACTTCTACAGCTGAAATATAAATTCACAAGGCAAAGTCTTATTGTACATTTTGGCTCAGATCATTAAATCACGGGCTCAAACATGCCTAGGAAAGACTAAAGCAAATCTACTAACTAGGCAAAACTAAATTATGACGGTCAGCGGTTGCTGCCAAAATCTTTCTATTAACCTCAAGAATTCTGTTCTTAAACACATTAGCTTATTTGCTTTCTGGTGGTTGCCAACGAAACCATAAGCGACAATACAATTAAAAATAAATGATATAACAAATATAAAATACTAGAACTCATGTGAGTTCCTGCCAACTAGTCGCAAGAAGAATCGTCTCTCTCTCTCTCTCTATATATATATATATATATTCACATCTAAATGTAGTTTGATATGTTCTAGAATCCACCAATTCGAGGACTAAGTATTTAAGTTTTGTTTGGTTTATTTAATTTTGACAAAGCACTCGAGGGCTGTAACCGACAAGGAGATCACATGATATTTAACTCTCCAATTTCACTCAAATTGTTCAAAATAACAGAGAACCTTACAACCACCACGTACTGCTCGATTTTGATACATTCTGGTCCTGAAATACGGGCGGTTTTTTTATTTTCTCTATCTTCATATATTACTTTTACATTTTTATAAACAAAATTAGCATAATGCAGGAATTTTAATACTTTTTTGATTTTCAAAATCATACAGTTAGGCTCACGATTTTAGTCTGCATGGAGTAAAATTATAAAAATGCACAGGATCGTTTTCATTTTGATAAATACACATGCTAACTAATTGCTTGTACTCACTTATTATTATACAATTTTTTTTAGCGCGGCAAACTTTAAACATGGGTCTAAACATAATGCAACTTTACATTCTTCACACTAAATGCGGATCGCTTTACGTATTTTTCCCACATTTTTTTTTTTGAGTAACATGCAGCATATTTCCCTCTACGTTCCTTTTTTACAGAATTTGGTGGTATGTGGCTTGCAAAATGCCTCCTGACAAGGCGAATAAAGTTTATACTGTCATGCTAAACCGTGCTGATGAGTATATATCAGAATAATATTTGTCAACGATTTCCTCAATCACAGCTAGATTGAAATCAAGAAGGGAGTTTTTCGTGTTTGTTATTTTTCTGTATATTATATATGAATTCCACACTGCTTCTTCCATAATATGAAAAAATCTTTTCTTGTAATATTTACGCAGTTGTTTTGGGTACTAGGATAGTACCACATCTCCTGGTCTCCTCTGTCGACACCACCCATTGTAAAAATAAAATCATAAAACACTTTTGCCTTTAGTTTTCCTTTTGCCGTCTCTCAATAAACTGATACAGATCACGCACCATGAAAAGAACTAAGCATATTTACTATCTTTTTATCATTCCAGAATGAAAGAAGCAACGACGTCCATCGCGTTTGGTTGTGAAGAAATACTAGTACACCCTTACAATGATATGAACCTGTAGCGCCATCTAGGTGCAAAACGAAATGTGAAATATGAATATTACAACATTCTCAGCCTACACAGAGAAAAAACGGGATCCGTATTGAAAATAAGAGAAATAAACTTAGGCACGCTATTTTAATTTCACGGATTTTGTATCCCGTGGAAATCGGGGGGGGGGCCGTACTCGGAGGGTTAAGAAGACGCATGCAAGGCTATAGTGCGAAGTTCCTTAATATAAGAAAGGAAAACAAAAGTTAATGTTTTAAGTAATATTCAAGTTCTTTTACTTTATTACATCTGATAATTTCAAGCGTCTTCTGAAAGAAATCTTGTGAAATCGCTAAAATTTGTGTTCGCTAAAACAAATCTGAAAATCGCTAAAACTTGTGTTTAGTTCGAGTACAGCAAACGAGATGTCTTCAGGGAATGAAAGAACTTATCCCTGATCTTTTAATATATGATTATACAGGGTGCCAATTAAGGTCCAGTACCATCCGTTTAACTGCCAAACGGATGCAGCTATTGCCGTAAAACTCGTGTGCAGTTATAGTAATGTGGTTATGAACTACTAGATGAAATCACTGGCAGTGCCACTTGGTCAGAAACGGCGAAGTTAGCGTTCCTATCTCGAAAATAGTACGAGGAAGGAGATAAGAAAGGCTTAGAAATTTGTAGAACATCACCGATATAAGCACGAAAAAACACTTTCTGGACATGAATGTTGAGAACAAAACAATTCAAATGCGTATTTGTTTGTTTGCGCTTTCCACCCTGGAACGTGACGAAATGATTTTAGAATAAATCAAACAGCTACTTATGAAACGATATCTACATTTTCGATGCTCAGTTTTCTCTCTATCAGCTGAAATGCACATCTAGAGCTTTTTTAAAACTTCTCTTTAAATACGTTGTAATAGCGGGGGACTCGTTTGCACAAGCATCTGTAATACGTCGTGGAAGGTCTTGCGTTGTTTGCGGAGGAGTTGCACACACCTACTCTTTGAGTTATCCTCACAAGAAAATGTCATTGGAGTCAGGTCAGGTGAATGTGGATGCCACTCTTCCAATAGGAACCATCTACTTCGGAGTTGTAGCAACGGTTGGTTTTTAACAAAATCGAGTATTACGTCTTGCAGAAGTTCTAAATATCTTGCCGCCGTTAACGCAGCCTGACAAAATATTGGTCCGATTAGCCTGTTATTGGAAATTTCAGAACATATATTAATTGAAAATTGTATCTAATGTCGAACGTCGGGAGAGCATGATGATTTTCTAATGCCCAGTAATGGGTGTTCTGCCTTTGTAAATTTCATTCCACGAAAAGCCCGTCTCATCCTTCCACGCTATATCTGCCATATTGGCTGGATCTCTATTGGGTTCATGACAAAACTGCACCATGGGAAACGTCTTTTAGACATCCTCGTTCAATAATATCTGATGAGGTGTTACGGCCGGTATGGATGAGCACCTAATTCGTTTAAGATTTTTCAAGCGCAACGTTTGAGAGGCCACAGTTTTCATTTATATTTCTTGCGTTGCTGTTCGGATGTGTAAGGCCATATGACAATACATCTTCCCGTTGTACTTTCCGTTCTACTTTACCTGGTCTGCCTTAGTGAAGTCGACTAGTCAAGCAGCCTGTGTAACTTAAACGTTTCATTACCTGTAGGATGGATTTGTGTGAAGGTCGTGGTACTGCAGGAAAATATTGTTCTTACTACCGCGCTACCGATGACGCCTTGCGCTCATATTTACCGTAAAGTAAAGCTCTTTGACAATAACAGTTTTTTGGAAGTCGTTCCATGAGCATGAACTTCAACATATAGTTTCGAAGAGATATCTTTTTTATAGCTGTCTCAGGTGAACAGGTGTGACGTTTCATATACTGTTTGCATAATTCACATATTTTGCCCACAAGCTTAAGCTGCGTAATATTTTTGGAATTAATACATCGTTTACATATTGTTTCAAGATAAAGGTAACTATGTCAAATCAGTATGAATATTTGGTTTCCGTTTTATTCAGTAATTACACTGGTATGCTATTAAAGAAAATAAAGAAATTTTAATTTAGAAATACAAAATCGCAATAAGAAATTATAGTCTTAGATATTAAATATATAGATAATTGTCATTTTTATTTCAATAATTTGCCTCAAACTAATCTTAATACAAATATCTGGAAACTTCACATAACAAAAATATTATTTTGACTTTAATCTTATTAAGCTTCTTTGTTATACAGCTAAAGAAATTTTGAATGCTGGTATGGGAACGAAGGCGGCTGTAGTTAAGAAAAGCCATCAATAACCTTGGAATCTGTTTTCCCTTTCCAAGAGTTTTTACTATTCATTAATTCAAAAGCTTACGATTAGTTTCCACTGTAACCGCCTTCTTCTTCCCTTCTATAATGCCACTTTGATCCTTTGTAAATATTGATTTTGGATACTCGGGAAGATCTTTCTTTAATGGGACAGCAGCTTCTTCTGTTAAAACGGCGTTTATAGTGGGGTTTCTTTCTTAAAACTTCGCTTTATTTCCTTGCGTTCTGAGCTTCATTTTCAATTCTCTTGGGCTCGTATTCTTCCTATCAAAGTAGTTAGACGGATTATGGAAAGAGCCAAGACTTTGGCAAAAGTAAAATAAAGTAAAGTAAATACAATTTAGAAAATTGGGGTATTTTGTCTAGAAAAAAAGGCAGGTTTAAAAGAGTTATCCACCTCATCTCTATAAAGATTGAACTTACACTGCAACACTTCTTCTAAGCATATAAAGCAAAACAAATCTCTCAGCCTGTAATGAAATACAACTATGGCAATATTTATTATTAAATTAGAATTTATCTTGGTTTATTTATCACGTATGTCCGTACTGGGATATTGAAAACAAATGCGTAATGTCGGGATTTTAATACTAAATACCTAAAGTCGAGAATAATTTTAAACCGTTTACTTTCAGATGCGTATTAAATAAAATTAGATGCTTAGATTTCAGGATTTAAATATTTTCATAGGTTATTTGTAAACATATAGTTCTTTTATTTTTGTTGCTTTGTCCAAATGTTTGTGCAGAAAGGGCAAACAAAAGTAGCTAAAACATCCTTAGCGAGGTAGATGATCCTCGAAGAATATAAGAGCTGGCACTTCGAGGGAGAGCATAGTGAATTCTGAAGAGCCTGGCCAGTATGGCAGGCTATACAAAGTTATGTACCAGGACAGTGATGTCAGCAATTATAACTTCGTTGAATGTCAGGATATATTTTCATTCCTTGAAGGTATTTTGTTCTCATTCTGGCTATGGTAGATGAAATAATTCGGTTGCTGTTTAACAAGGGAATAGAATTATTCTAAACTTGTTGGAAGATCAGTCTTCGGCTGCCTATAGCATCTGCAACGGCAAGGGTTAAACTGTTGAAAAGATAAGTACCAACTACGCGTTGAGTACCACAATTCTAATTTAAGAAATCAATGATATAAAGTAAATTGTGAGATTATTATAGTTTTCTCACGAGATATATTTTAATGAAAATAACTGAAACATCAATACTTATAATGCAATGACCACATTGGCAAAAAATATTAAAATCCTACGCATACGCTTAAAATTGCTTGAAATATTGATAAATAAAATTTTGAGGGAGCATATTCTAATATGACTAAAGATAATAACATGTATTTTTTTCTGAAGTTAGATTTTAAAAACGAATATTTGTGAGAGAAAAACATCTGTGCGTTTACATGAGATTCTAGTTACCTTCAAAATGTTTCAGCATTTAGCATGAAATTATACATTTTGTGAAACATCTACAAAGCGACGATTTTAGTTTTGCTTGAGAATGGAGTTATTGTCGTATAATTTTTTACAATTGTGTTCAGAAAAAAATTTACTTATCACAGACATTCTTCTTCAGAACGGTTTTAATTACCTAAGGAACGATTTATAAAATTCAAAATTTCTTGTGCTTGCAAAAAATGAAGAATTCTATTCTTTAACTAAAGAAATACCGTATGATCATGAATTGTTCTACCCCGGAAGTTTCCTGTACTTGATTCTTTTCTCAAGTAGAAACTATATTTACACTATATTTATTCAGAAAACCGTAGATTCATGCAATGTTTCGTTATGCATGCCATTCGCAATGGTTTTTTTTATACTTATGTTTTATGTCAAGTTTAATGATGTTTTGATGCATTAATGCTCGCAATTTGTACTCACATTTCCGCCGTCATTTCAAACAATATAAGCTTGAATTCTTTGCTTATAATTATACTGAATTTCATGTCACTTAAATCAAAATGTATTAATTACTATACATTATTTTTGTTCTGGTAACGCATTTAAAAAATTTTCGATGCATTCTTAATTCATTTTTCAGTTATTAATTTATTAACGTGACTTATTAAATGCGAGTGGTAGAAAACTAAGTATATTGTTTCCAAGAAAGAATACAAAGCCTGTTATTTATATATCATTTATTTATATATTTATTTAATGATATTTATAAATTTAGAGGACATATCTGAAGTCTTTTATGAGATTGACGCATAAAATTTTCTACATAAATTCTTTGCCCTATTTTAAGTTATCTAACATCAGGATTTATAAACACGAAAGAAAAATGCTGAAAATGTTTGAGTGAAAGTGAAAATAAATTGTTAAAAATAGTTTGCAGCAGTTTATGCTAATTAACAAGTTTTCTTATTATTTTCCTCTATCTATTTTCTTTGGCTCTCATCATGAGGCAAATTAATTAGTGTGTATAAGAAGAAACTTCTTGAATTTAGAAGATAGCTTTCGACAGTGACTTACTATATGAATCTAGCTTCTAAATTTACTGAATTGGTTTTAGCCTTTGCTAGACATGTTCCTTGAAGACCTAAGGCAAAACACATTGTGGCCTCTGCGTTCTTTCATCATATTTTGAGTGCATACGTTTTATTTTGTACACTGTTAATTTCGCAAAAAGCGATAAATATCCTGCTACTACACGAACTATGAAATTTTGTTAAGCTGAAGAAAGCCCATATCTGGTGTTACTGTATTGTAGATAAGAGAAGGTATAAGATGCCAGACTAACTACACTAAGCCAGTGATAATACTTAAAGTTCGTGCATATTGATCAAGTAGTTCAGCCGTTCATTAAAAAAATTCCCTTTTTTAAAATGAATTTTTTAATATGATTTCAAATTATTGAACAATTTTTTCATGTTGAGAGCAATCTTTATTAAAGCATATACCTCCAGGAAAAATGTCGTTACAAATTATATAAAAATAAAAATTTCTGAGTTTGTGACCATCACCTCTTAACTCTGCTTTTGTATCTGATGTATAAAAGATTTTCTTCAAATGATCAATTCTCAGAAGTTAACTTATTCAAAATCTTCACTACTCTATATACTTAACATGAATATATAGAACTAATTTAGCGTGCAGACGATTGAACAAATTAAAAAAGTTTAAAGAAAAGGAAGAGGAAAAGGAAAGAAAAATCTATTCCCTTTTTAGAAATATTAGGTCATTTATTCATTTACCCCATTTAGAATAGTTTGTTTCAGATGTGAATTTAGTGGAGTTGTTAAGCGAATATGTGCACTAAACAGATATTATTCAGAAAATTATAATTAAATTACCAAATTGAAAAAAAACTTTCATGCAAGAAATTGGGAATTTTACTATTGAAACAAAAATTAAGAACTTTCAGGAGACTGGTACTTTTAAATCCAAGCCATAAAGTAGATAAGTTCAGAAATTAAGGAATTGAGGAGGAAAATCCCTCATACAGAAAGTTACATTGAACCTTAAAAGTGCAAAATTACTCAAAACTGAGCTTCAAGAGAAAAAGGAAAATGAAGCTTATCCTGAAACTGTTCAACGGTGCTTCAAGAAGGAGGCTTCATTCATACTTCCGTGGATAAACCTTTCAAAAGGGCTATAAACCACCAAAAAGGATGGATTTCGGAAAATCATATTGCAGGGTTCCTGAAGAAATTTCAAATTTTGAAGCAGAGTGATATTTACTGACAAGTACAGATGTAGAGTATTTTGGAACGATGAAAGAACTAAAGTGGACGAAAACGAAATAAATATTTCAAAATAAAAAACATGATGCCCAATGTAAAGCACACAGGGAGTTCTGTGATGACTTGAGGATGCACAGCTGCTACCAGTGTTGAAAAATTACATTTTATGGTCAATGGATATATAAGATATCTCTATCTGAATATGCTGAAGAAACGTTTTATCAGTAGTATAGATGATCTAGAGTTATCCTCAAATTACATCCTCCAAAAATATAAGGATCGAATCATGCTTCGGGGCTTATAGGGTAATGACTTCCAAAATGTAAGCACTCAAAGGCAAAATCTGCAACAACGCAAAAGAAAAGCTTCGGTTAACACCAAATTGTAAATGAAAGTAGTAAATGTGTCTATACGTGAAAGAAAACAAAAAATATGTACAACGGCGAAAACAACATTTAATTTTTCTTAATTATAGGATGATGTCACATTTGGTCATAACAGATTGATTTCTAAAGCTAAAATGAAACAAACAAAATTTACATTAATAAAGTAGGAGATCACCCTAGACTTTTATGCAAATTTTAAAGCAATGTTTCATGTTTTTAATGAAATGGTCAGCCATCGCAGATGCTAGTTATGGCCATTCTTTAATTAAGGCAGTTATATTTGTAAAAACGTGCAGAGATAAGACACCCGAGAGCATCTAAAAAATTTGCAGTAGGATTAAGCTCAGGGAAATACAGTAGAAACTCTATACGAGAAATACTCTTACTCTCCAAGTACTCATTAAAGATGTTGGCTGGATAAAGCACGGCATTATTATGCATGAGGAGGAAATTAAGACCAGCTACTTCAGTGTAGTGTTTCACAGTAGGTACAGAACTTCATTTCGAAACCGAACAACCATCACAGAACAGTCTTTAAAGACGTGTAGCTGAGCGCAATATCTCGCTGAAATTCCTGCCCGCAGTATGATCAAACTGTTATGATGTTTCATCTCTGAATGCGTGATATTCGGAGCTTGATTCCTGTGTATCGTTCTCCAGACCCATACACTCTTATCATCTGATTTCAAGGCAAATCCGGACGCGTACGAGACTAGAACATCAAGCCAGTCTAAGACAGTCCATTTGAGATGTTCATCACACTACTTTAATTTTATCGGTCTAGACACGATCCCTTAGGACTCGGTCGAAACGTCTCTTAAAAGTCTTCGGCGCACAGCACTGGCAGATACTCTCTTACCAATGGACCAATTGACGTTACAACCATGGATGTAACAGTTATGGAAGTCGTTTGGCTAATATAGAAATATACCTTTCTTCAGAAGGGACAATAACCTTAGCTTGATCGGGCATAAGTCTCCGGATAATTGTTTGATGTGTATGAAATTATCTCCACATTCGAGAAATTAGCAAATAATCAGCATCAACGTAAAACAGAGATATCTTTGATTGACCGTCTTGCTTCACGGCCGACAGCGCTCCCTCTGTGCCATTTGTTTTCATTCAACTATAGAAGCATGAATATCATCAAAATTTAACCTAAGAAATATATAAACACTTCGTATCAGCATTTAAATAAACCTCCTCAAACTGTTCAGAATACTTGCATCTTGCGCGACTGCTTGGTTAGTTCAGACAGTCAACAATGATTGTCTGTAGCATATGATATTTGCATATTGTTATTTGCATCTACAGCGATTTTCGGTTACTCAGATTAACTACGCTAATTTGCCTTGAGTGCTTGATTTTTGGAAGTCTTACTATGTTAAGAGTATGATAAATAAGTGATACTGAACACCGCTACGGTCTCCAGAACTCAATCCATGGAATATCTATGGGATGAATTAAGGAGAAAATCCGAAAGATAAATTTTTAGTTGGTTTATTGAGATTACGGCAAAGCACGCTACGGCTGCGAAGGGAGGGGATACCTTCGTGGAGGACGTAAATCAAGGAAACCTGGCTCAGAAACTGAACTGGCTTAAGGAAAACTAGTTCATATATACGTTACACATTGGAAAAACATGAAAACGCATATGCAGCCGACCGGTTCGCTTGGAATAGAATCCAGTTCGGAACAACCAGTCTTCAGCGTCTTTACCGCTCACCTGGTAGGCCTTCAATTATTAGCGGCTCGCAGAATGGCATACAATTGGTAGGGCTGACCCAGAAAATGACATCCTTATAACATCCATGGCAGCAAGGCCATTTGCATTCCATAGAAGCTAAGGGTCGACCAATACATTACAGAAATTTATTTGTTATTTGTAGAATAGAAAAATACGTAGATTTTGTTGAATATAAGAACATTAATCATTTATTTTATTTTTATGTTTTTTGTACGTGTTTAAATAATGCAGATTGTTCTCCAAAGCGTTTTGTGTATATAATGTTTAACTGTTACGCATCAAGTAAATATTTCATATATTTTATGAGTTCCTCAGAAGAAATTTATTGTAAATTAAATGCGTCCTTGACGCCATGCAAGTTCAAGTAAAAGTAGTAACTTTTATTTCCTATATTGCAACAAATCCTCAGAAACTATAATCAATACTCTGTATCCTTTCACGAAAATTAGAAGCGCCTCAAGGAATTCTTTAACCATCCAAATTAAATATGCTAAAATATTTAAACCTCATTTGTTTAATTTCATGCTTTGAGTTTCTAAAAAATTAAATTGTTTAAAGGAGAGCTTTAAACTTTTGAAACGGTTAGGTTTCATTTCGAATAGAGTGCATCTCCGTCTCCCCTCTTCATTCGATCAACAAAATTCACTTCAATAGTAACTTTACCACTTTAGTGTCACAACTTCCCTTGTGCACAACACTCGAGTCTTTCCTGGTGGTAATTGGGTTTTCCACTTTTGTGCGGTCCTTGGAAGAATAGTTGGATGAGAGGGTGTAAGAAAAAGGTCAGTGTTAACGTTCTTCGTCGTGGTCTTACCCATGCTTTTACAAAAGAAGCCAATTAAGCTGGCATTGAGTCTTTTATGGGAGACAAGACACAATTCAATCTCTTTTCTCTTCCAAATACAATGAAATCGAGAAATAGAAAAAAGAAGAAAGTTCGCCAAATCGATCGCCAAGCGATGTCCTCCCTTGGCGATTTATTGGCATCCCTTTCTTTTGTTGAGATGGCAGAATCTGGTAAAATATTGAGCAAAAAGAAAGTAGGAATATTCCCGCTTTTGTAGAAAAAGACGTTTGAATTCCCTGGAGTGTTGATTTACGTTTTAATATAATATCTCGATCTCCTTCTAGTAACCTCAATGTGAAACGAATGAATTATTACCCAGAAGAATTCGATTTTTAGCGTTTTATGCAATGGTAAGAGAATAATTAGGTAGTCTGTACTGTTAAAAATAAATATTAACTTCGGAAATAAGTTAAGCGAAATTTATTTCAAATCTTATTACTTTATAGTTGAAATGCAAACAAGCAAATGAAACAAACAGCCTAAAATATACATAATTAAAAATACGAAATATCTCCCTTTGAGAGATTAATGCAGTTGCACCGTGTCTAGGGAAATGGAAATTAAATTATTTAGCACAATGTACAGCATGATAGGACGGAAATGTATTGCCTACATTTTAGTTAAGTGGGAAAGAAAGTAATATTTTATTACAAATTAGAGTTATATAAAAGCACATTCCAGTAAAAAAAAGGGAGAACAATTGTTTAATTTCTGTTCTACCTGACCAAATGATAAGTTCCTGTTGCATTTCTCATATTTCGAGATTATCAATAGGATGAGTAGGAAATTTAAAAATTGACCGTGCTTTTAATAGTATATACATTTGCGTATTTTTGCAAACACCGGTTTTCAGATTATTACATTGTTCATTATATGTCACATTTGATTAATCTAGTATAAAGTAAGAAGGTAAGGATGAATTTTCGGAACAAGTACAGGTTTAATGAGTTTTGTTGGCAGTGCCATCTTGCGTGTTGTGTATGTGGCAATTGCTTTTTGTAATGATTTAATTTGTGGCGACATTATCATTTTAGATCAGGTATTTTTTACAGATGAGATATGTTTTTGTCTTTCAAGGAAGACCTTCCAAACTTTTAATCTGTATTTTTCTGGAAAAAAATACATATGACACCTAAATGCGTTCGTTAAGTTCACGTAAATGCAGATTGCCGTTTTACTGAAACTGAAAACGTAATTATATTAATTGAATATATAGGAAGTAAAGCAATACACAATATAGCTACAAATGCTTTCTCGGTCTAAATCTAGCATTTGGTTCACACGGGATTTGGCGACTTGGGGAACATTCGGGAGGTGATAAAGTTTACATTCTGAAACAGTGGTTTGGGAGAAACTTGATGGGTTATTGCCTTTTGTTGTTGTTATTGTTGAGCTGTTGATTGCATTTCATGACAGTGAGTGATTTGAAATTTAGCGATCTACAAGATTTGTTAGCCTTGATAGCGATATTTTTTGTTTATGATCAACAGTTTAAGGAATGAACCATATTTGAACATGAAATTTTTTGAAAGTTTGAGATAGAAGCCACACGTGTTGTGCTTCAATGGATAATAAATGCCAGCTTACTACCGAAGACTTTCCGCTGCCCAAAATGCGAGAATGATATGGAACTTGCTTTACGTGCTGATATACAGGGTGTTTATAAAGTCCCGGACCCATTCTGATGTTTAATAATTCATAAAATAATAAAG